>JAQFYB010006650.1:0-11883 GCA_034694085.1 Pogonognathellus longicornis
GAATTCTAGGTCGAGTTACTCGGCAACTTACATATGATTGGCTATAATAAGCTTGATTCTGATTGGATCTAAGAAACATACATTTGATTGGCTATAATAAAACTGTTCCTGATTGGTCAGTTAAAGCTTAACATTGATTGGATTAAATAAACATTACATTCTAACAACATTATTTCACTCACTATCCAACACTATGTATTTCCTGTTTTTACCTTTTCAAACTACGACTATGCTAAACTTCCACTTAAAAATACACGTATGGAAAATATTTTGCATACCTTTGTGTTTAGATCAGCTTTCTTTGATTACTTTATATAAACAGGGTTGGATAAATTACTTGCTATTCTATCTACAAATTACATTACAAATTACGTTCGAACCGTTAAATTACAATTGTAATTTTATTAATTCTGCATTTGCTTGTTGTCTCAAATTACAAACTAGGTAATCCAATTACATTTAAAATTACTGCATGATCAGCCAAAATGCGTTATACAATGATAGTATATGAACTTTGCAATTATAACTAACACTACTTGTTAATAAGCACACTAACAATTATTTTATTTGTTATACTTTTCAATTAATATTAGTACTAAGGATGCATTTAATTCTTATTTAGCAATTTTATCAGTAAAGCAACCTTACATTTCATTTACTTAATAGGGCAAAGCAAAAATCCATTGTTAAGAATTATGAATCCCTTGATTATATAGTATTATTATAGAGTTGTAGCTGAACCACTAAAATGAGTGTCGTAAAATTTAATTGCTCCAAGACAATATATAAGGACCCAACCTTAACAGTTAAAATTAAGGTAGGGCATAAAATGTATCAAGGTATAATTGCGTGTTGCCTCTAAATGCATATGAATTTACAGACTTGCACATTACATATGGATTGAAAAGTTTCAGTTAATAAAAAAATCTCATGAATTCGCTTTTTTTCCATAACCTGACTTAAATTTCCTTGCCCAAAATCATTATTTTTAGTCAATAATGTAATATGTAATTTCTCAAGTATTTCAAACAATTTCGGCTTTAAACCTCAAAATACAATTGTAGTTTGTTTAGGTTTTATGTTCAGTTTATGTTTGTGTTTTGGTTGAGCAACGTCGAAGCGTGGGGAAATCCAAGCCAAGCACTAACAATTGTAAATAGAGCAATTTCATGTTTTACATGGAAAGGGAAGATTCTGAAGGGACGGAACATGACTCTCTATTGTTAGTATAGTTCACTAAATGTAGAGAATATACACAATTTTTAGCATTTTTTACAAACTTGCATTGTCTAACTCATACACAAAATGGGAGGAACAGCAAAGAAGTAAAGGCTTTAGTCAACAAAATATTATTTTGCTTGTATATTTCAGCAGGTACGTTTTTTCGTGAGATTTATTATTATTAGTTTGGGTACAAAATGCAAGATACATTTTTATACTTTACTTTGTCTTCTTAAGATACAACAGTCAAAGATTTTTTTCATTGCCTGTCTCAATTCTTAATAACGGTTTATGAATAAAAATTCATGTGTTGTAATAACCTATACCTCTTGAATCATTGGATTCATAGACAATGAGATGAAATGATTACTTTTTTTACAAATGACTATAACTATTATTAAAGAATTATAATGTATCAGTCATTGAATCATTGAATTCAATAGTTCATTTATTGTGAGAGTGGAAAAGACCAGCTTAAAACTGACGGTAGGTACTGGAAAACCAATAGAATCGTTGAATCGATAACAACGTACAATACATTACATCATTTAATAGGATGTATTTTAATGTCGTTATCATAGTGTGTGATTTTCAATTCTATTTAAGATACATATTCTTTTTTTTACTTTAAATAAGATACATTTTAAACGCGTGTTGCTGTTATGTTTCTACACAGCTTTCCTTCAAGGAAAATACTAGACTGATTTGAGATTGCAGTTTACATCCAACCAAATAAACATGATATCCCATGTTTCGCTAACCTATTGGTTTTGTTATACTTAAGTCTACTGCACTGCTGCTATTTCACAATTTGGCAGTATAAAAGTAGCTGCACATGTCATGGAAAAGGTATTCTCTTTTCCATGACTCATGTCATGGAAAAGTCTCTTCCAACTCTTTTCCATGTCAGAAAAAGACTCTCAACTGAATTGACATCTACCTTTAATAAGGAGCATTTGCATCGCAACCACATTTCCATTATTATCGGCGTACAAAATGATGACACAGGGAATGAAAAATACTGTTTCGCTCTATTAGAAAATATTTGTTCCTCTTCACTTCAGCTGGTTCCACGTTGACACAAGGGGAAATTTTTTGATCATAACTATATTCTAGGTGAGATATATTCTGGGTAAACGTTTTATGGATACTTATATTGCAGGTGGCTGTAGCAGGATTTGCCAAATTGTATATATTGTGCTTAGCCCCAATTTTCAGTATTCCAGCGTAGACATCTTAATTCTTGCAATGATTTTAGTTGTTGTTAGCCTCCTGGATGTCTTATTGTCATTTTTTTGGAAACCCTGCCAATTTTCTGAGGGAGCTAGTCAGATTACGGCGTTGGATTATCGCCTGTAAGGTAAAGTAAACACTTCAATATCATTAAAGTAGAATATAATCAACTAAAATTATATTTAACACTAGTTGTCCATAGTTTATTGAAATTACATACATTAACATAAAATTGGAAAAACGTAAAAATGATCTTATGCCTAAACTAAATCAAAATAAAAACAGAAACTTTTAGGTTACATCAACAAAAGGCTAAAACAGTATTTGACCATAACTTCGCCTTACCTTATTGCTAAGATATTACGTTAGATAATGCAATAATTCACCGAAAACACAAACACACACACCAGCATGTAGGAGTTTATTTCAGGTAGCGTAATTGACAAAAAACTCTAATGCGGAATAGCAAAGGTTAATGTTTTAATTGTTCATTACTTGTTCTATAAATATATTTGGTGAAATTACCAGTAAAACGACGAGATTGTCGACAGTATATTGTACCTTGTCATGATATTGTGCCTTTCTGCCGTATTCACAATTCACACCTTCCATCTTTTTAGATTTCCATGGCAATGCACTAAAGGAATAAGTAATGTTTTTGGCGAATAAAATGTTATTCATTTGTAAAAGGCTCACAGGATAATTTTTGAATATCTTATAATGTGTTATTACATAATGTATGCACTTAAATTGTTAAAATCCAACTTATGAAAATACATATCTATATCTTAAAAAACACTTTTGTCGGCGTCGTCAGTATAAAGTATGCATGCAGTAGGTGTCAATATCGTATGATTGCAAATATTGCACGGTCGTGGAAATGACTGCCGGAACTTAACACCCTGGGCGTACTGCCCTACACAGATTCGAAAAGAATCCACGGGCGGTATATTCGGTAAGGCCACCACCAGCCAACGACAGAAATAGTGCAGATGGACTGCTGTTGCAACTTAGGTTTGCAGCCCCCATCTCCCTGCTCATGGGGGGAGCTCGTCCCTTCACCTTTACCTTTGTTTTAGCTCATGGTACGAAAAGTATAATCGATTTTGGAGTTGGTCTGGTGCTAGCCCTGAAGCGCGGTCCCAGTCCCAACTAAAAACTTACTAACAAAAAACAATAGGAAAGCTTTATGAAACACAGAAGTAAAGGTTTAGGACTTGGGCGGAGTTTATACCAAAATTTAAAACATACCCATTACCCCCGTCCTCTCAAAGATGCAAGTAACGATACGGGGTTTGGAATATAGCGTAACGGGGGTGGTCCTCTTCCCGTATCTTGTAGACTCTTGTTGCATCTTGTCATTGAGGGCTTCCATTTGACGGCGATTTATACGCTTTAATGTTTTAGTGTCCATCCGTGACGTAGTCACTGGTTGCTCTCTTACTAGTTATTTAAACCTATAAATTTCAAAATTTTATATCTTTGAAGTCGCCACGAGTTTGAGCATGTGAGATAAGAAGACAATATGTAGATTTAAAAAATAATAATTTGAAACGTAATACGTTGAAATATGATATACTTTTCATAGTTTAAATTTTGATTATGTAAATGAATGGGAAAAATTATTTTAGCTCCAACTATTTTTAAGTAAATTATTATTTTCCAATTTTTTAATTTAAATGTATGTACATTTATATAGGGTTTAAGATGTCAAAAATACAATTCAAACTTAAAAAACTGCGTAGTTTAAATTTAATAATCGCCCTTAATTAACCAAAAACAATATTTCAGCGACAGTGCAATAGACCAATTTACCTAATATTACGCTCTATATTGATAGCTTTAATATTCTACCCTTCAAATGTAATTCTGCTGCCATGCAATTCCTTAATGTGTGCACCATAATTTTCTATGCTTTGCAATTCGTATATAGCTTTCCTTTAATTCGCACTTATAGCTGTCGACACTTTTAATTTGTAAAGCACATAAGAGAAAAAACCTTCGAGGATAATAATGACAAAATGATAGCTCGCAAGCATCAAAATCTAGGATAATAATATATAGTTTTGCAATTATTGAAAGATGTGTTTATATATTTTGTAATGGTAATTGCCCCTGGTGTGTATGGTATAGGATTTGTGCTTGCCGTCATTTGCACCACATAAAATGCACATGCTCCATCAAATTCTACAATGTATTTTCAATAGCAGAATACATGTACTTCCCAGTATGTATGAGTATGTCTGAGTATGTGATAGGATAGGGGAAGTCAAAAACAACGCTATGTAGTACTTACATACCTGATGAACATGAAATGGGAGTAGTCTGAAACCGTTTAGGATTTAGGCAACATGCCTTTTAACTTAATCCAAATAACGAGACGGCGGCAACAACTTTAGTGTATGCATGTTATTAATTCTACTATAACTACCCGTTATATGAATTATCTCAATACTAAATACTACTGACTCGACTCTCTATTACTGGAGAAAATGACAGACTCAACTGGACAGAGACAATTGTAGACGTTACAATTTTATTACGACTAACTCGACAACTCATGATCAACAACTAACTACATTTTTATGAACAACTCACATTGACAAACAAACATTACATACATTATTATATACCATTATTATACGTAACTACAGTTACATAATATTTAACTTATAAATTATCTAATTTAGTTTTAACACATGTATTATTAACATTGACTGACCACGACATGGAAATTATTTTATTCGAACACTTAACGTAATTTTAAATATCAATACTTATGGCTGTTGACCATAAGTTCGCCTTGCCGCTTGGAACGAGTAAAATGGCAAAGGAAAAAAAAACTTCATAAATGGCAAAAATGGTAAAATTTTACTTGCCATTGGCAAAATTTAAACATACCTATGTGGAAATGAATCAGTCTGAACCTTGTATTATTGTATGACAGCTTATTCTGCCACAGCGCGAATGTTTAAATTGATATTTCTGACAATGAGTAGACAAAACCAACCGAAGAATGTACTTAAACTATATTAAACTTTCTTAACCTTTGCAGGATGCAATTTCATTTCCTAAATGTGCGAAGCAAATAATTGTGATATTTTTACAAACATTATTATTTTTACTCCAGTCATAATATAGATAATTAGTATGAATTAATTTGCATGGAAAATTTAAATTATGTAAAAATATGTAAAATATAATATATAAAATTACATTATAATAATAGTACAATGCGCATAACCAGAAAGGTGCACGTGCACCGCCCAGATTGAGTTATTGTTGTCTCAAAATAAGTTGTCCTGCAATTTCAGTGCAATAAATGATTTTATTACAGATAGAAAGTGTTAATTATTGGTAACAGAACGAAAAGCAAAAATCAACAACACATCACTTACCAAAACTACAACTTTTATTTGAAATTAGCGCATTAAAGTGTCTATTTGCCGTTTTTGGCCATTTTTGCCAATTTTGACAGCCGGCAAGCGAAAATCGTTTTTTGCCTGCAAATAGCGAACTATGTTGACAATTTTTTCCCAATTTAATATACTGGTGCACACTACCTCAGCACACAGCATAATAAATTGTTTTTAAACACTTTTTCTATAAAATCAATATTAGGTATTAAAGGAGAGTTAAGAAGGTGTTGAAATATTTCAAGCACGAAAGTGCATTACAAAACCACGCTAGATTGTATTAGAACAGGAAGTATAGCCCATGTTTAAATTCCATAGTGTTCACCTAGTAAATAAATCTTACACTGAGTAGTGTAGTACATAAATCAGAACAACAAGCATTTCATGTTCACCGTTCTATCAATCTATCATTTGTGTGTTTATTCTAAGACGTCTAAGAATATGTCAAACCCATTCCTTGCCATGTCACAATTTAAACTATAAAAATATTTGCACGAAATATACAAAAGTTATTCTTCTCTTTCCATAGAACAAACATTACATCAACGGGATTCAGAGCTGACGTTTTAACAAGCAACATTTTTGATATTTTCCAATTTTCTTTATTAAACGAGTACAAAATGATGACCAAAGGTTTGAAAAATACACTTCTGCTCTACTGGAAAATATTTGGTCCAATTCATGTTAACTTGTATCATGCTGATGTATCAACTCCATATCCTTGGACTCTTACTTGGAGAAATAAACTCTGGATCAAGGTTTTATGGCTCTCTCTACTAACTTCGGCTAACATGGGAACTATATTGGCAATGGTAAACATTGCGTATATAGCAAAAACGACATTGGATTACTCGATCATAGACATCTTATTCCATGCACTGATAGCTGTTATTACTGGCTTTCTCAAAGTCACAGTAATGACAACATTTTGGAAACCTCTTCAATTTTCTGAAACGACCAATCAAGCGATGGCGCTGGACCAACGTCTACAAGGTAATGTAAATGTTTGAGAGGAACTAAACATCAATTAACCAATTAATTTCAGACTAATTATCAATACCTAGTTATTTTACAATAAATGGAATTGTGTTTGGTTTGAAGGGGTCTCATAGTCAGGATTAGAAAAACACATTGTCCCACAATGTTAATGAAAAGGGCCCTAAAGTTTATGAAAATATCATATTATATGGCAGTTCCTTGAATAAAAAAGTTTCAATAGACTAGGTATATTAGTTCATATTTATTTCAAGTGCAATTTAACATCCGGGACAGTTAGCTTCCCAATCATCTACACCGTGAGCTTGCATCAGGGGCGTATCCAGGTCACACATTTGGAGGCGGATTGAGCAAACCTTTGTTGCATAAGTCAAATTTACGCGCGCAGCGCGAAAAAATTTTGAGTACAATTTTGCAAATTGTGAAAATGATTGGGAATTGTAATATAATCAATAATCGCGGGTAGCGCGAAATTGTTTAAGCTCTTTAGCATTATTATGGCAAAAATAACCTCTTTTTTTGGTTTTTTGGAAAAACCTGATTTTATCTAGTGTAAAGTCCAAACATTTGGAAGGGGCTTCAGCCCCTTAGACCCCCCTAAATACGCCACTGGCTTGCATGGCTTGCAAAGTTGTTGCACGTTCTTATCGTACATAGAAATGAGGCATAAAAAAACGGAAGAATAGTGCAAACTTTTCCAGATTAATGTATGTAAGTAACTCTTTATTACAGATATTTTTGGTGAAATGACAACATTGAAGAAGAACGACGATGGGATGGTGGACAGCATACTGTACCTGGTCATGCCTTTGGGTCTCATTCCTATAATCACATTCCCTTTATTTTCTGTTTACCACAGCAATGGTCCTGCTTATCTATTATTGCGCACAGTAGAAAGTTTTCACATTCTACCTTTCAGCGCTGACTCTATGGTAGTAAAATTGCTCGTTTTCTGCTGTATGATTTTTTTTATGTCACATTCCATATCCTATTTAATATTTTTGCTTATGGGTTGTATAATGTACATCCAAATACAAAAATATTGGATTGCCTATTTAGCGGTCGATGCTTTATGTTTACTAAAATGCATGGAAACCAAAGAAAAAAACGGCGAAGACAATAATGAAAAAACAGCAGCGCATAGGCATCAAATAATTATTCAAGAGTGGAGCAGACGTGGTTATGTAGCATTGAAAATAATCAATGATTTGATTATGGATTTCGCAATTGTAATTGCACCAGGGGTGTACGTTATGGGTTTCGCGCTGGCGGTTATTACCACCACATGTTCTTTAAAGTTATACACTCAATTATCATTCGCAGAGTACGTGTATTTCCCAGCTCTATCATGCTTTACTTTTTTGTTTGCTATTGGAATTCTTTCTGAAGGAGCTAACATGAAAACTGCGTCTTCTGAGTACATAAAAACTTGGAAGAATGATGACAGTGCGTTCACCAGGAAATTTGCGGAAAGTCTCCAACCCATTCAATTCAAAATTGGTCCATTTTTTAATGTAGAGCGTCATACTGCGGTTTCCTTCATTGAACTCACAATTGATAACACTATCAATGTGGTGCTAGCTTCGTAATTTGTGCACCCAGAGAAGGCCCTACCTGCATGAGCAAAAATGTGTAAGTGTAACCATTCATCTATCTAAAAAAATTGCATTTACATTTGTCAATATAGTGTTTTTGAAAAATGTAAAATAAATCTTTTTTCTCAATCATAAAACATACATAACTGAAAACTGAATTATTTATACTTTATGTTATCTAGGCGGAACAGAAGATATTATTTTGGTGCAAAAAGCCACTTTCTATAAAATTGAATCACTAAATATTTTCAGATGAATTTGAGTTTGTAATAACCTGGGCTATAAAAATCAGCACTATATGCCAATTGCCAATGAAGATTGCTACCAGCAAAAGTTTCCACTACTGTAGAATGTATAGATTTGCTATGTATATAGATACTGGATTTCACAAAAAACATGCACTGCTTATCTCTGCTTCGAAATTTACTACACGGTTATGTCGATTAACGTATCGCATTAAATTTGTATTAAAATTATATCTATACCTGGTAAAAACAAGTTCTGATAATTTCTTAAACAAACATATGCTTATACCCGAAGTGGTGAAATGTGTTCATGTCCACATTCATCATAATATTATGATATCTACATAGATAGATAATACATAGATTTTAATACATAGATTTTGAAAATAATATATCTTATAAGATAACTATGACGAAAAATAATTGTCTGTTTATGGCAAGTTGATATATCTACTATTAGAGTTTACGCCAGCTACTATTGTATACATAGTAGCCATGCTTTATATAATGAACCTCATATTCTGATGTTTGTGATAGGACTAAATGTAAATGCTAGCTTAATTGTAATTATTTTACAGGTGTAATTCATTCATTACCAATTAAATATCAACGAAGTAAGAATAGACAAGGTGATGTAATTTAGTAATGATTTATACATAATTATACAGAAAAATTAATGTAATCAATTGAATTCATCGATTGATATTCAATACCATCGATCAAAATTATAATTGCCGTTGTAATCGATACTAATTAATTTTAATAATAATGACAGTACCACAATGTCATAAATTAAATCATAAAGTAAATTAAGCGCGACATCATTACGACTTCAAAATCAGACGTCATTCCAACAAAATGCGTTTATAGCGACATCTCGATTGTCAATATTGCAAAAACAAACCACGATTCTTATAATTTTATGATGAACAAACCTCAATTTCTTAAAATTGACAATACTATCTATTCTAGGACAGAATAGTCTGGGGGTTACTTGCAACATTCTAGTCGCCCATAGTTCGTACGCCACTGGCACTTAGTGCACATCAGAAAGGCGCAGAATAACAACACGACACACTGTTTTCTGTTCCCAAAGCCATTATTGTTGAACCTACTACACTATTTTTGTAATGCAAATTATAAGCTCCCGACTTCGTTGCAATCAAAAAGATACTTGCAATACTCGTTGCAATCAAAAAGAAACAAATCTCAACATGTGTTGAGATTTGTTTTATTTTTAATTACTCATAATAGCCTTTGCCTACACTATTATAGATCTACAAATTCATCATATCCTACATTAT
Organism: Pogonognathellus longicornis; assembly: GCA_034694085.1. NCBI lineage: Eukaryota > Metazoa > Arthropoda > Collembola > Entomobryomorpha > Tomoceridae > Pogonognathellus > Pogonognathellus longicornis. The sequence goes on from JAQFYB010006650.1 coordinate 10,011, forward strand.
AAAATAGTCGAAAAATTTAAACGAATCAAATCAATGGCTTTTTTGAAATAGATATTATTTTACAATGTTGTTAGCAATAATACTATGTTATCAATAACCCCATTATAAAAAGTAAATAATGTTTGTTGCTGGACATAAAAGAACATTCCAATACGGAATTGAAGTGAATACATTGATTGCCAAATTTTGCAAGTAACTTCTTTGGTCCTTGCACAGATACGTCGCATTCTAAAATATCACATGATAATTGATGTAGAAATGACGTTCTTTTAAATATTACGATCATTGCAAAATTCAAAACTAAAGATAAAAGTGTAAACATGGAATATGTAGTGATGGGTAGAATAGAGTACATTGTCGCACTGACATATAACACTACAATGTCTACAATAAAAGCAATACATAAAAATGCTGGTTGCATATATTCTCCAAGTCTGTTTTATTCCGTCATGATGAGTTGAAGAGCTTGATAATCTTCCAATATTTCAGAAAGGGAAGGATTTTCTTCTGCAATTATTTTCCTAAATTTAATATGTGGTCAAAAATATCAAATAATATAATATATACTAGCCATATTTGTTAGCAGTATTTAAGTAAAAAACAATTTGAGACAAATTTCAAAACTCATATTTTAGAAACTTTTATACTCACCTGAAGTATTGCAACCAAAATATGACTGCATAGCCAATGACGCATAAATTGTTAAAAGAAAATGAAATTGGAATAAAAATATTCAGCCAGTAAAACATTTCAACTACTGCAAAAGTTGGGAGAGTGTATTTTGCATACAACCCCATAAATGGTGCAATATATCGGTAAGGGTAGCGAGAACTTGATGGATCTAAAAGAAAAATGATTGAACATCCAACTGGGAATATTGTGACCAATGGTAATACTGCCAACATAACAAATGAGCCCTCGTCATATTTTCGGGTGATATTAATATTCCACTTCGCTGAAAAAAATTACAGTGATATAAACGTTGAAAACCAGAATTTTCTATTTCTACTAAACTAGTAATCAATTTAGTTGTGGGTACCTTTTAAGTAATCCCAAAATGAGATAGTTCCATTTATGTAGGGCGATTGATCATCCTTTGTAGTGATTTCAGTTAAATGAAAAATGGCTCCATAAGCAGCCATAGCGGTCCAGAGGAAATGCATTAATTTTTCAGTCACTGAAATCTCAATTGAATGGTACGCAAAATAAAATGTTATTAACAAGAAGATCGAGTAGAATGCATGAAAAGTTACTGTCCCTTTCCACAAAAGGATTCGTTTCTTTGAAACCAACTGCAGAATATTCCCTTCTTCGTCTACAGTAAAAGGAACAATTGGAAAAAATGTAGCGATCCTATTGTGAAGACAGAGTAACCTAAAGGTAAGTTTGTATATCATATTTCTTTTCGTTTTCTAGCCAAAAGAGCTAGGGGGTTTGGGATCACTACTATCAACGCTTGAAGAAGGAATGCATAATATTTTGCTAGCACTACATTTGCACGCGTAGAAAATGATTGTAAATGTACATTAAATAAATAATAAAATCCAAGTTAATAACAATAACAATGTTGAGTGAAATGAGGCACGTTAAATTTTTAATATTTTGTCGCGTCTTTGAGATTGTAGTTTCATATTTTGACAGCAGATTGGCATTTGTCTCAGAAAAGGTTGTAGTGCCATTCCAAGGCATAGTCAGGATTTGAATGAGGGAGCTACTCAAAACATGAGTTATATATGTAGCAAATATATTATATGCTGGATGCCCAAAATGTCCAGTTATGTTCCCCAATGCTGCCAGAAATAAAGTGAATCGTCCCAACCAGAATAGTGTCCCAAGTATCGTCACATTTTATTGACTCCACAGACAAGACTTG
>JAQFYB010006651.1:0-11882 GCA_034694085.1 Pogonognathellus longicornis
CCCCCCCCCCAGCCCCCTAAGCCCCCCCCCCTAAATACGCCACTGGCTATAATAAATTATAGACGCCAAACACAGATATAGGCTTAAAATGGCAAATCCACACACATTCATCCACAGAGATATGGCAATGAATGGTATTTGAATCCAAATGCTTTGGTACTGACTGGGTAAAATGTTGTGAAAGTAGACGGGAGAATTCTTGATACCCATAATCAAAGCAATCATTATAAGAAACGAAAGAAACAAAAGCCCTGCTGTGGACATCAGTGTTAGTATCTCGCTTCCGTCTAAATAGTTCATATTTTCTCTCTAGACAAAATCGCCTATATTGTTTCAAAAAGTAATAATGATTAAAACAATTGAACATAACTACTAGCTAAGTATTTTATTTCGTTCGTAAATTAAAGATTCCTATACGCTGGTCTATTTCCACGGAGTCAACACCAAGGAAGACGTATTTGCATTTTCCACGGTGTGGTAAGTATCATCTACACGGAAAAGGTGTTTTTGTATTAAAAAAATTTATGTATATTCTTTATTGATTTAGTCTTACTTTAATTTATTCAATGTACACAATGTTCGTAATAATAGTAATAGTCATTTTGCCTTTGAGTTTGCATCGTAGAAAATACAGAAAATACAAATAGTAAATAACAAATAGTCCATAATTTTGCTCATAAATAACTTTACCAGCACAAACCGTTTTCTCTTCGTCTTGAATTTCGCTACGCCAATAACCTACGCTACCTGACTATGTTCTTAAATTGTATCTTAATTTTTATGATACACTTAGCCTTCATAAACTAATTTTAATCCACGTCTTTAATTATTAACGAACTTCACTCCCTCACTCATCATGTGTCTTGCTGTAGCACTAAACAACAAATAAAGGAGAAGAGATAATATGGGAGAAGAGGATATCATAATTTTAATTTCCATATTAGAGTTAGTAATAAGTTAGAATGACAAATGCAATGAGGTTATGGTACAAGCAAGTACTCAGGATTAGTCAAAATAGGAATCCGTGGATAATGCACAATAGGAGCAATAATGGCCGTGGAAAACGCTCCGACATTTTGACTCCGTGGAAAGAGTCGGGTACCTGTACGCTACTTCTCGGTGCATATTAAAGCTCGCCGATTTTATAGCTGAAACCTTTGTTTTATAGTGTTATAAAATCTAATTAACTGTAATGTACACCCCAATCTAACTTACCCAAACTCTTTGTATGCTTTTGCTATCAAGAATTGAAAAGTGATAAGGAAAACTTACTTTTGAAGTGAACAAAGTACTGAACGATTTCGTTTATAATTTTTGTACCATTCTGATGAAGTACTACAGCAATATTTACAAGAGCTATTAAAAACATTGTGTGTAGCAACAGAAATACACAACACATGTAATAAAATCGAATAGGATGTTCATTATTCCATGTACCTATTGAAAATATGCTATAAACGATATACACCCATATTAAGAAAACAAGAAGTGTGAATTTTATTTTATTTTGTTCACTGGATAGAAGTCTTAAATTAGTGATGTCAATGGTATATGGTAATGCACCGAAGATTACACAAATCCTAAAATTGAACTTTAGAATTTCGAATGAAATGCAACTTAACATTTTGGTTAGGTGGCAATATGTTAAGTTAAAAAATGCTAATTAAATAGTGATTCAAGAAAGCAAGTTTAGTGTTGTTAGTGTTTCCGCAGCGGCACTATTGGTTTTGCGACTGTGTAATAAATGCATCATACTATCACGGAAAATGTAGTGTAAATCCAGACAGTAGGTATATTAAATTTGGTGGCAGTCATGTTTAGTAAATTGAGTGATATATTTGTGAACGAATAATTGCATTAGATAGTAATCGTGCATGAGAAAACAATTATATGGAAAATGTTTAGGTTTGTTAACCGTTTTCAGGTCTAAACAATATTTTATTTCCAAGGAATAATCAAAACTAGTAAGTTACGGTAGAGTAATCAAGATTTGGGTCGCGAACTCAGTAACCACTGAGCTACAAGAAGTATTGTACTGAACCTGGAATTTGACATTGCTACGGAGGTAATTGTAAAAATGTGATGCAGTTTATTTCAAACAACATTTAGTAAAATAGTATACATGGCAAAATATTTGCCTTGACAGTTGTATGGGAATTGGCAAAGACAGGTTCAGTATATATTTACTACGATAATACTCTATAATAACATTTTTTTTTACTTTCGAGGTGTTTGAGCTATTTGAATCTTTTTCTGCTAATGTAGAATTTTTTAATTTTCAAGGAACTGTAAACTATCTAGTAGCAAATTATTCATGAAAACCATTATCCATGCAGCCGCGATATTAAAATAATAATAGTATATTAAATCATTTTATTATACAATCAACCTTTATATAGTTATTTCTAGAAAGCCGTTGAAATAATATTTTCAATTAATGACCAAAGATTTCTTACCAATGTTATAAGCATCATCAAGGCCACTACATATTTGTGTTTCCACGGCCTTGAGCATCATACAAAAAAAAAATCAGTCATGAAGTCATAAAAAATTCAATAGGCCTACTTGTAATTATATTTTTGCAATAATATTTATGTTCCATAGAAATAACATAGCCCTTTGTGGTGTCGGCAACTTTTTGATATTTGTACATGATAAAATAGAAAATACCTCCATTTGTTTTAAATATTTATCGATTCGTCAATTGTTTCTTGTGAACAAAATTATACAGCTACAATCTTAGTACTCTTTCTTAATGTTACCTTTGAAGCATATTACTACGAGTAGTAACAAAATTGATGGAAGCTGTATTACACGTAATAATTTTCTATATTGACAACTAAACTTTGAAGGATTGAAAAGAAATTCTAATAATTTAGGTACTGCAATCGACCGTGTAGCAAATACATTGAGCAAATACACCAAATGTAATATCCACCAATTACAATTTTTTATTCTTCTGCAAATCGATATAAACTATTCCAGAAATGCCAATACATATGTATTGATATCATATTTGCAATTGCAGATTGTATTTTATAGTTCGAACATCCGTTATAGTACAAATAAAATATAAATAAATTACTTTCCAACGCGCACTAATTGGCACTATGCCGTTAATTGTTTAATTAATTAATAAATAATTAATTTAGCGTTTGAATGCAATTAGACCTCTACCGATTCCAAGACTGACAACCATAATAAATTTAAGAAAGCTTGATTTTTTCATACCATAAACATTTCCCATTTTAATTTGCAAAATTTGGCAGGAAGCGATAAACATTTTCATTTCTCTACGTTCGGATGAATTCTTGTATTCCATACCTTTCCAGGACCTAAAAGCTCCTTTAGAATATTTGGGTAATCTACCACCCAATATTAAAATCACACTCCAAGCGATTAATGCAGTCACACTTCCAATGGAAACAGCAATCAATGTTGGAGTCGTAATTACATGACTGTATCGGATGGCTACCAAAACTATTGCTATAATTAATCTGCTGAGTAGAAAATTGAAGGCGTATGACAAATATGTCACAATCAAGTGTACATTCTTATTGATTACGATTTGCAGCGCCCTATAATGAACGCGAATATTAGACAACTCCGACCGCAAGCAATTATCAGTGAAATATGCATTGATATTTGGCCGTAGTTCTACAGTAAGCATTCTCACTGTGCTATAATATATGATTAACGAGAAACACACATATATGTTTAAGATGACAATTCCACTAGCGGTCATCCATAGAGATACAGCAATGGATGGAACTTGAATCCAAATACTTTGGTACTGACTGGGTAAAATGTTGTGAAAGTAGAGTGGAGTATGTTTGGGTCCAGTAATCAAAGCAATCATTATAAGGAATGAAAGAAGCAGAAGCCCTACCGTGGACAGCAGTGTTAGTATCTCGCTGCCGTCGTGGTAATTCAAGTTTTCTCTGTTGACGAAATCTCCTACATTGATACAATTAGAAATCTTTATTAAGCACTTGCTACTAGTTACTATTTTTATTCGATACCATTCATAAATTATTTTGAGAATACACGTGAAATAGAAGGGGCACGATGAAAATGGGCGTTGTTTCTTTGCCCCAAAATTTGGAAGCAGGTTTCAGTTGTTCATAAAAAATTTACCGGGACGTTTGACCTCTAGACTCTAGAGGTCAAACGTCCCGGTAAATTTTTTATATACTACTGAAATGTATTCCACGTAACTAGCTCTATGATTCTACTAACTTTAATGCTAATCGAACCTAAGGCACCGCTGACCCCAAGCAATATTCACTGACTTCTAGAGTCTAGATATCAGTAAAGTATAGCTTTGAATCAGCCGTGCCTTGTGGTCGATGTGTATGAAATTGGTTAGAATCATATTAGAAATCTTCACGTGCAACATGTTTGAGTAGGGAACCAGTCCGTTTGACCCCGAACCAAAGGAGCGGCTGACCGCAAGCTGTACTTTAATGAACTCTGGACGTCGAACGTCCCGGTTTAAACTTTATTGGTGTAAAACTCAAACTTGATCTACAAATCAGAGGCTACCTGATTGAAAATTTTGGGGCAAATTGAACCAAGGGCATACAGCCCACATTCGCCGTGCCTCCTTCTATCAATACCAGTGTTACTACAAATAACTCCATTATTTCTAGTATAGACTGCATTAAATTTATTTATAAAATCAAAAATGTTCATCTGCAATATTGCTACACGTGCTATCTACAGTAGCTATTGTTATCATAAAAATCGAAAAGATATGCATAAATAAGGGTATAAAGAAAGGGGTGACAATGTAATAGTGAAAACTTACTTTTGAAGTGAACAAAGTATTGGATGATGTCGTTTATAACGTTTGTACCATTCTGATAAAATATTATTGCAAAATTTAGAGCAGCTATAAAAAATATTATGTGCAGCATAAATTTTACACACAATATATAATAAATATTATTAGGCTGATTATTATCCCACGTGAATATTGCAAATATGCTATAGACGATATACAACCATATTAAGACTACAAGAAGAGCGAATTTTATTTGGTTTGGTTTATTGGACAGCAGTCTTAAATTAGTTTTGTCCAAAGAATATGGTATTGCACCTAAAGATATACACATGTTCAAATTTAACTTCAGTATCTGGAATGAAATACCACTTAACATTTTGATATGGGTAGATTACAACATTTACAGACCCAAAAAAAGAAATGAGTTGTTAGCACCGTCGCTCTTGGCGCAATGGGTTTTGAACCAATGTGACTATAGAGTAGCTCAGTCCACAACCAAGTAGTTTTCAGTTCTAGAATACCTAGGCTAAAAATCTCTGCTTAGTTGTGATAGATAATTATCGCTAGCCATTTCATTTCCCAGAACAAAGTACATTTAAATGCATTGGCAAGTATATATTATTAGTAAAATTTTGGTTGCACATTCAGAAATCATGGTATATGTAGTGGCCAATTTATTATAGATGATATAGACTTTCACATAAAATATGCAATACTTGCGGATATAAGAAGTAGTGTGGTTGAGTGGAAATTGAAATAAAATATTAGTCGTAAAATAAATTGTAGAGCAGATGTAACTGAGTAGCGTCAGTTGTTGGGGGGGGGTGTACTACCTACCAGACAAAGACAGACTGACAAATCATTTCTTTTTTAATTCCCCCAACTTCCTATTGACCCCCCCCCCCCACTGACCTCCAACCACCAACCCATAGTGGTATAGGCATAAATGTAGCGTAGTAGACACGTGTATTATCCATTCTGTTAAAAGTGCACACACGGACAGACCCACAGACATACAGACAGACAGATCATTTCTAATAGTAGCTGACGCTACTAATAATTGCACAAATGCAGATTGTAGACGGGGAAACACATTTTTTTATAGCTACAAAGTGCAATCATGCATCCAATATTTAATAATCCTATTTATATTAATTGAGAGTAATTTAAATAATGTCACTCATGTCTACGTACGATACGATAATACTCTTTAATATTCACAATTACGTGTAGCCAGGGTAATTTATATCAATGCTATCAAATGTGGATGTTTTTAAACATTTTAGAAGCAATATCAACTATATGTATTTTTATATAATTCAATAATTTGCTCAACCCTAAATTAAGTGCGGTGTACAAAACCATGCAGACTTTTCCAACCTCTGATAAATTGTATCTTATTTTTATTTAAATTATTACCTTGTATCACAATATGTCTTCTACCAGTGTAGTGTATTAACTCATCGACCATTCCAACTATGTATAGGTGTATCAATTTCTACATGGACATCGGATTGGTATCTTATTTAATGGTCTAAAAGTTTTACGGATGAATTACAGGATTCATAGAAAAAATTGACATTGCAGTTGTAAAATTGAATTTTCTGTGGTTTTTTAAAAGCTGAAACGGAAAGAAAGAAAATAAAATCAAACCAAGGATAAATGTTCTCGAAATGTATTAATATCAATACCCAGTTTTAAATTTTATAATAAAATATTAATATAAATATTTCAAACCCCACTCCACGCGACACGTTCAATCAATTCAATGGATTCAATTAAAATTCTTGATATCGTTAGAGTACGGGACATTTGACTGCATCTCGTCACTAACAAAAATTAGGCGATGATTAATCTACTGAACAGAAAATTGAATTCATAAAACAGACGTTCTAAAAATGAGAGCTGTCTTATTGATTACAACTTTCAATGTTTGATAATGGAGGCGAAGATTTTTCAAATCCGACTGCAAATAATAAGTCAAATATGCATAAAAATTAGGTCGTAGTTCTATGGTAAGCATTCTCTTGATACTTTATTGTATTATTAAACCCAAACAGCAAGGTACATTTTACATCCACAAAATCCACCAAAATTCATCCACAAGAATATTAAACGAATAGTAGTTGAATTCACGTACTAGGTTACTTACTGGGTAAAATGTGATGAAAATAGCGGTGTTGGAAAAAATGCGGGGGTCCCACCCCGGAAGGTACCCGTGGTGCACTGGGGCACCAAGGGTACCTCCGATGGTGCCCCTAGGGGCATCAAAGTCGAGAAAAAACAATTCTGTAAAAATTAATGAAATTGTTTTTGCGAGGCGTGAATCCCACAAATTTTTCAAACATTAATATAAATCAGGCTATTATAAAATGCATAAAATCAACTAGATGCCCTTGGTTGTCCTTGGTTTTGTGTGGGTAAACTACATGCCCAACTTTTCATTCGAATTCCCTGTAAAAATGCGGGAGCCGCGTTACTCGTCAGAGCGCGCTCTATTCAGGGAATGATTTCAACATAAAAGCTTGTGAAACTATACAGAAATGAGAAAAATTTTCATTAAAAACATTCAAATCATTGCCTTAACGTTGAAAGTTTATTTTCTGTAATGTTAAAGTGAATTTGTGACATTTAATGTATATACTAATCTTTCCAATTTACATTGCAATGCCTTTGATTCCTCGTAATGACATTTTATATGTATAAAATATTTTCCACTCCATTCACAAACCCACACTCATGTGACGTTAGTTGCAATGTATTTTCAATGATTTTTCAAAAATACTTTTTGTGGAACAATATTTTTTGTTATAATTTTGAAAAATAGCAAATTTTCTCTAGATTTTTATTTTGCTGAAAAGCTAAATTTGCTAAAAAAAGCTTTTTTGGGATAAGCGCAAATTACACGCATTAAATATGGATCTCATCCTGAAATTAATCGATTTTAAGGGGTAGTGCACACCTTTTCTAGAGATGAGAACGAGGTTACAGGTCAATGTACACTAAAATGGTTTTTAGTATAACAAACTAGACGTTTTTATCTAGCGTATCTGAAAGCCCAAATTTGGAATTCTTAAATTTTACTGTTCGAAATTTCAATTTTAGTCGAGCGAGGAATAACATGGTGGCCGCAGTTTTCCAATTTTTATTCGTAATGGGAAGGAAAAATTCCCAAAAACTCGCCTTAGATGCGCTTCAGAATTTTATTCTCTAATATGATGGGGTATAGAATTTTCGAAAAAGCTTCGGAACTATCGATCTTATGTCGAATTTAATTTCCCTATCTAAATACATAGAGAAAATAAGTGATACAGAATTCCAAGGATAGGAAATAACAGCGAGAAGATGTTCATACCATTCGTGTATTCTATCGTACAAGTTATTTCTTCATTATTGAAGTGATTAGAACTTTCCAACACTTGTAAACAGACCTTCCTCTCCGCTCTTCCTTCAAATTAGTCGCAGTTTTTACGCTCAAAGTGTGCGCTCCCCCCTAACAAGCTGCGAGTATATTTGAAATTCATTTTGACCCAAGTTTGAGCAGTTTTTTAGCACTACGCTCAAAAAGTGGTAGGTATATATCCAAGTATTTGCTGTAGTCCCTCTAGATATCAGATATTTATACGCTCTTTTAGGTAAATTCACATTTCATTTAATATGTATTACCATTTTTTTCTTAACGCCGGAAACGTTTGTAGTCATTGATAATCCCCTGATAACAGTTATTGCTTTTTTATTTAATATCATAAATATTTTATTTCCGTAGCGCAATCAATAAGCGTCGTTTGTTATCATGAACTGAATTAAAACAACCAAATATAGAAAATATTATACTCTGAAGAAAACTAGTATTTTTACTGCCTGTGATTTCGTGACAGTTGATTGAAAAATCAATCGAAAAGTTTTTACCGCCGTAGATACAATTATTGTTAAAAGTAAATTTAATTTTTTTTAACTACAGTGATTTGAACACTACTGTTGTTTACTTTTTAATTATTCCTTTCATGCATTTGTTAGAATGAACGCTTAGAATGATTTGTTTATCATGCATTTAAGTAACTCAAACAAAAATGAATAATAATAATATAATATGGCGTATTTAGTCACAAAGGATCGGGTCCCATGTCCCATCCACATTTTTTGAAAATGCACAAAAATATACTGTATACCAACATGTTTAATCATATGTACTAAGAATTTTTATTATTAGTGATAGCATTTTTATTAAGTATAAGTACAAACTAACTTATTATATTAGTGATTTAAAAATTCATTTCTTTTCAGAAAGAAAATTTAGTCTGGGCCCCACACACACTACTGTACAATACATAATACAAATATCACAATACAAATATTTACTATATGATTATAAATTTTGGGATTAAGACACTATACGCCTCCCCCATTTAATTATGTACATGATAAAAGATAAAATAAAGAATACCTCAATTTGTAGTTAAATGTAATTGTCAATATTTTGTATACACTGGAAACTCAATTACATATTAATTTTCTTTTCTTGACAACTAAAAATTAAAGGTTTTAAAAGGAATTCTAATAATTTAAGAAGTGAAGTGGTAGTAAATACATTGAACAAATCCTCCATATCTAATATCCACCTATTACAATTTATTATTCTTTTACAAATCGTATTTAAACTATTGCAGAAATGCGAACACAACTGTATGGATAATATAAGTATAATTGTTGATCGTATTTTATCGTTCTAACTTACACACAATAATACAAATAAAACATTATTTAATTTACAAAGGGACAATTCAACAAAACAATTAATTCAACGTTTGAATGCAATCAAAGCTCTACCAATTCCAAGACTGACAACCATGATGAATTTAAGAAAGCTTGATTTTTTGATACCATAAACATTCCCCATTTTAACTTGCAAAATTTGACAGGATGCTATAAAATCGTTCATTTCTTTACGTTCAGTTGAATTCCGGTATTGAATACCTTTCCAGGACTTAAAAGCTCTTTTAGAATATTTGGGTAATCTACCACTCAATATTAAAATCACACTCCAAGCAATTAGTGCAATCGCACTTCCAATGGAAACAGCAATCACTGATGGTGTAGGGATTGCATGACTGTATCGGATGGCTACCAAACCTATTGCTATAATTAATCTGCTGAGTAGAAAATTCAAGGCGTATACCAAATGTGTCACAATCAAGTGCACGTTCTTATTCACAACGATTTGTAGTGCCCTATAATGAACGCGAATATTAGACAACTCCGAGCGCAAAGAATCATCCGTGAAATATGCATTGAGGTTTGGCCGTAGTTCTACAGTAATCATTCTCACTGTGCTATAATATATGATTAATGCGAAACACACATATATGTTTAAAATGGCAAATCCACTGGCGGACATCCAGATAGTTATTGCAATAAATGGAATTTTAATCCAAATACTTTGGTACTGACTGGGCACAATGTTGTGAAAGTAGTTTGGAGCTTGCTTGAGTCCCGTAATCCAAGCAATCGTTATGCTGAACGAAAGAAACATGAACCCTACCGTGGACATTAGCGTTAGTATCTCGCTGCCGTCGTGGTAATTCGAGTTTTCTCTGTTGACGAAATCTCCTAAGTGATACAATCAGTAATATTTATTAAGAACTTCAACATTGCTACTAGTTATTTGTTTTATTCGATCCCATTCACCAAATATTTTTAGAAAACACATGAAATAGGAGGGGCACGATCAAAATGGGTGTGTGCCCTTGGTTCAATTTGCCACAAAATTGGGAACTAGGTTTGACTTTTGGATCAAGAGGTCATTGAAATATTGCTTCATGTCAGTTTGGTTTCAATGAAAATCAGTAAAAACATATGAGCTCTTTACGTAGAGCACATATGAACTTACAACATGTAGACACATCAAAAAAGTAACCGGGACAATTGACTTCTAGAGGTCAATGAAATATAACTTTGGATCAGCAGTGCCTTGTGTTCTATGTGTGTATGAAAATGGTTTGCGTCATTATAGCTCTTCACGTACAACACGTTTGAGTAGGGCAAAAAAATGTTACCGGTAAGTTTGACCTTCAACCAAAGGCACTGCTGACTCCAAGCTGAACTTCAATGACCTCTAGAGGTAAAACGACCCGGTTCAAACTATTTTATTGTACTATTCAAACTTGAGTTAAAGGCTACCTACCTGCTTGCAAATTTTGGGGCAAATTGAACGAAGGGCATACCAGCCATCTTGGCCAGGCTTTCTTATCTCATTACCAATGTTTCTACAAATAAGAAAATTATTTCTAGTACAGACTATACAAAGCTTTTTATAAAACCGAAAGTGCTCATCTGCTATTGAATTAAGCAGTTAAAGTATTAGTATATTATTTTATAACTTAAACATGACCGTACTACTAGATATAAATTTCATGACATCACTTAAATGGCTATTTCATTGTGGCATAAATTGAAACATATATATATAAGGGAATGAAGAAAGGGGTCGCAATGTAATAGTGAAAACTTACTTTTGAAGTGAATAAAGTATTGGATGACGTCGTTTATAACGTTTGTGCCATTCTGATAAAATATTACTGCAAAATTTAGAGCAGCTATAAAATATATTATGTGCTGCATAAAATTTACACACAACATGTAATAAAAACTAGTAGGCTGCTTATTATCCCACGTGTATATTGCAAATATGCAGTAGACGATATACACCCAAATTAAGAATACAAGAAGCCCGAATTTTATTTGGTTTGGTTTATTGGACATCAGTCTTAAATTAGTTTTTTCCAAAGAATATGGTATTGCACCAAGGGATATACACATGATCAAGTTGAACTTCAGTATTTGGAATGAAATACCACTAAACATTTTGATATCGGCACACTAATAAAGAAATGAGTATAGTTAGCCCCGTCGCTCTTGCCGTAATGGGTTTTGACCCAATCTAGCAATACAGTAGCGCAATCCACAACCAAGTGTTTTGAGTTCTAGAAAATGCAAAAAAATCTCTGTTCAGTTGTGATAAATAATCATTGCAAGCTATCAGTGGCGTATTTAGGGGGGGGCTTAGGGGGCTGAAGCCCCCCCCCCCCCCAATTTTTGG
>JAQFYB010006652.1:0-11880 GCA_034694085.1 Pogonognathellus longicornis
TAATGGAGAGATACAGCTTAAAAAGAGGAGTATAGTGCGTTGACTGCGTGGTATACAGAGAGTGCAAATGTCATAGCACTTATTCTTACATGCATTATTGGCGCATAGAGTTGTGAGAGGTATAGAGAGGCCTGTAAGATGTTTACAATGTAAGATGGAGATGTTAGAGTGTAGGGACACACACAGGTGTAGTGGCATAAAGGTTTGAGTGTGTTGGATGCATTTTAGAGCGTATAGCGTGGCTGAATAAAAGTTGATGAGACTTTCATTGATAAATACAGAGCATTGTGGAATGGCGAGATGTGGTGGTCATGAGATTGGTGATTCATCAGCCGTCAACTGTTTGGAAGAGGTTTTCTATCGAAGATGTTAATGTTTTTCGACATCTGCCCAAACGAGGTTTTTCCCATTATGATGATCTTCTCCGTCAGGTATTAACCAATAAACAAGATTATCTACGTCGCACATTATTCTTTGCTCTCACATCATTCTCTTCCCGTTTCCAATCGTCTGGACTTCCTCGTTATTTTTTTAACATAGCCCTTGATCCGGAGAGCTTACTCTTTTTAATTCAATAGCAACATTACACGTATATTACACTCCTACTAGATATATTCTTGTCGCTCATCTTCTCACAGATTCCTCCACAGATAGTCCTGGTGGCATTTCATATGAATGTGTGCACGCTATATACGTAACTACAGTGCAGCACACTATAGCCTACAAAATACAAATATGATACAGCCAACTATTTAAACTACTACCTACATAGAATATACACTGGCCCTGGTATAATACACTTGTACATATTTACGTAGGATAAACTAAAGTTGTAGAGTTTGTAATGTAAAGTAATGTAATGTAATGTAGTAAATGTATTTGCATTGTAATGGAGTATATAGGTTCAGTTCAGTTGCTGCATTTCATTATTTGCTCCTAATTACCTTACAATAGAAGTTTGAAAGTGCATGCAGCATTTGTCTTTCTCGTTGAATTAAAATCATAAGAGCTCAGACAGATTTTCTTTCACATACACATGCCTACCTTGTTATGAACTCAATTTTCAAGTTTTTAAGCTTCTCAAATCGTTTCAGTCGCTTGGAATTTTTCTGAATATGTAGTTGCTCACAAAGAAACAGCTTTAATTTAGCATGAAGCACATCTTCTGAGTAGATGTGCTATCCCATGTGTCTTGTGTGTGATGCAAGCAGAATTCAGTTCCTATACTTGTGCTAGTAGTCGTAGTTGGCAATAGCCAAGTTAGTAAGTGAGTATCATATAGTCAAATGTGGATCTATCTGGTCCGGTCATAATTATTTATTACTTACATCCTTGTTGTTGTTTGCTGCTATGGCAGAAGAGATATGTGTATAGATAGTATAATAAGGATTGCTGTATAGGAGCAGGGCTAAAGCCTAGAGTTGTCTTAATACTACATGTTCCAAGTAAAGAGGTAGTAGTGTATTGTATGTGTTGTAGTAATAGTAGTGCAATGCAATGCAATGTTTCTTCTTTTTCTTGCTACAATAATATAAGGTACTTTTTACCAGATTTACACACACACACACACACTAGCCTTTGCCCGTAGTCAAAGTTAATGTGCTCTTAAGTTCGTATTCAGATTCTGACTCACAAGTTTTTGTTTCCAAATACCAGAGAGACAACTGGTTTTCCGTGCTTAGAAAGAATACAAAAGCAATGCTAAGCGGGCAGCTGGTGGAGCCTGAGAATCGCGACTCCGACGATGGAGCTGAATAAATCATCCTATCTGTAATTTTACTCTTTCACATTTTAGTGGATGTTCCTTCACCAAATTTCTCAGAAAGGTTTCTATTCATATTACATATATATTAATATTATTACTCTCTATCTCTTTATTAATACAATTACACTTATGTGTGTGCTGGTGCTGGTGCTATATAAACATGTTTTTTTCTGCAGACTATACACTATGCTACATGCAGATATTTATATGTACTTGCCCACCTTACAAAAAAGGTAATGGATTTTCTTCGTAAGATGCCACCCTACTTATATTCTCTGTACACAAGTGGGATAGAGTAATGCAATGTTACGAAAATTGCTAAAACACTCTAACTGAAAATGTAAAACAAGAATAGCAGCTGAAGAAATGGAGATCTAGAAACGAGATAGGGACGAATCATTGCAAGAATATATTATACTAATATAATGTTGTAACTGCACAGGCATATTGCTTGATTTAAAACTTTTTCTATGTGTATGGTTCGTCATAAGTTATGTTATAAGGCATACATGATTATAGCATTGTAATTGTGTAGCTTAAAAATATTTAAATTTTGCATTACTACTCTATTATTGCTGTATGAACTGGTATAATACACGTTTACAGATATGTCTGTTGTATGATGTACCTATCTACTAAATAAGGCATGCATTTGCGTGTTGGTCTATAGATTATAGACAAAAGTACTACTTACTCCTTCCAGTTTCAATTTAAGGCTGAGAAACAAACTTGTCCACATGTGTTCTGTACGCCATATTATTACACTTAATATGTTATCTTACTCCGTTTTTATAATATTCCTTGGATTGTTCTAAGCATAGCAGGTAGTGCCGAATGCAAGTATTAAGTCTGTTTTTTGCTAATGCAATAAATGTGTTTGAACTTCAAATGGTCAGTAAGGTAGCATTAGCCAGGGATTGATACAAATCTCATCTGAATGAGTTGTACCTTCATTTATATGAAATATCCAACAATAAGTGGAATGTATGTATTATTTACTTTGGCCAGACTACTCAGATGCAGATTACAAAATAATACACACTCCAAATCCCAAAGAACTCCTATATCTAGAACTGCTGGTAATAACTACCAGATTACTCTTGTGGTCACTTTCCCACTACACTCATTAAGTGCTATAGTACAATACACTCAAAAACATTTACATTCTGCTATACCTACGTTGTGTTTATACTTTATATCCTCAACAGTGTTTCTCCTTCTCTCTGATGCGCCCAGCTTTCGTGGGCTGAGACTTGAGACTCTTCTGCACTCCTTAACAGCGGATGCTATACTTTATTCATATATAACTATCCTACAATAATAAAATAAACAACGATATAAATGCTTAGCAACAAGGCTCCAACCACAACTACACTAATACCCTTATAGAGTTATGAAAAGCAAGGAAAATGAGTTTTGAAAGAAGCTACCGAAGAAACATTATACAAAATGGTTTAATGTCTACAAAGGTGTAGCATTTAGATGTAGCCATAGGTATACAAATATAGATATGGGTTCTAAATGGCAAGTTTGTACATAGAGAGCCCGAAGAAAAGAGCCAAAGAAAGGATGGGCAATTGCAAGAAAGCAAAATATTGAAATTTGGGAAGAATGCTTAAAGTCAACTAGTAACGTCAAATCAGGTTCCAAACTTTAGAACCAACTCGAGTTGAGAAAATGAATTTTTTCAGTGGAATACACAACAGGCGCCACGATGCAATGCAACAAGGAGCATTGCAAAGCATAGAAGAGTGTCGGGTTGGTCCAAATCACACGCTATCCGATTTCAACCAATTTTCATTCCCACTGCTTGCATATTACAACTACTACTACTACTCTACTACTAAAACCACCTCCATCACTCACAACTTCTATATACTTCCAAACAATAAGTTGTTACGTAATATGGAGCGAGTATTGTATGAGAGTGCCACTGCTTTAAGAACTGGGGCTGAAAAAGCAGTAAGCTTCTAGGCAAATGTTTCATGTACTGAGCACACTGAAAAGTTTTATTCGTGAGCTTCCTTGCTCAGCTTTTGACGATTTTCTTTCTACACTAAAAGATGTATATTACATGTATATATAAATCTTCTTCGCCCTATATAAGTATTATGTGTGTACTGTGTACATTAAGTGCGTATGAACGTGTATGTGCATTATAACCTACATAAAATACATGTGTATACATGGAAAATGCTTCTGATGTCTTAGTTTCCTCTGACTTGACTTTTTTCCTAGCTCGCCTTACCTAAGTGGACTTTACATTAAGCAAAGAAGAAGTGGTCGTCGAAGTTGGTGCATTTACAACATTGAAAGTAATTTCCGTAGAGCCGAGAAACAACTTGAGTAGTTCAGTCGCACAGTCGCATTACACAATAATAATAACACAGAAAGAGAGAGAGAGAGAGAGAGACAATAGGCAAATGTAAAGAGATGCACACTCTACAAGAAGTAGAAAGAAACCCTGTGTGTAGTATTGCCATTGTTGCTATATACATAGAGATACACGGGTTAAGTTGAACTAGAGATACACAGTGCACTGTGAATGTAGTGTGTAGCTCACCTTTCTGTGTGTTTAATGGCTATACATCGTAATCTCTCATTTACGCCTCACGATCTCCCCAATGGACTTTTTGTGGATCTAACAGTAGTGTGGAAATTCTGATTGTCTTTTATGGGAAAAGCCGCCTTATGACCTCACATTGCCTCACGGCCAAACTATAACTATAAGTATGTGCCACTTCACTGTTCTTTCTTTGGCTAGCTACAGTACACAACACGTAATAATAATATTGCATTAAGTATAAATAATAATATTCCTCAGACTAGTATTCTCAATCATATAGAGTGAATATTAGTTTTATTCAACGTTATTACTTTCATCGACACATGATTTCTCATCTTCTCACATTTCACTCCTTAGCCACCACACACACATACACACACCCATGTATAGGTAGGTGCTGGGTTTTGTTAATAATACTGTTGCAAGATTACAAAAAAAGGGAGGATGATCGCCAATAGGATTTGGATTACTTAAAGATTTGATGCTGGTGTGGATTTGCATGTGTCTCTGGTCATCAACACTTGTTTTTTGCCGGGTTTGAATTTTGACTGCGGTTGATGTATTTAAAGAATCTGCATATAAGAATAGAAATGTGTTTATTCTGAAGGAATAAATACATTTTTGTTTTCTGAAAAGGTTACGTTACAACTCATTTAAATACAATGTTGCTCAAACGTCATTGGAAAAGAAGCTAGGTTAGCAGAGTATAGAGATTTCAGAATAGATTTAGAGACAAAATGCAAAATAATAATGTCTGAGAGACTACACAGCGTCTGTTTTTATCGCCAATCTCACAATGTTGGAATTATATTTATTTTCATTGCTTCATCCGGTTGTTTCATATATAGAGGCATTATTATAAAACAACAACGTACATACATAATTGATGATTCTCATGTATTCATACAAAAGAAATGCAGCTCTGAGAAATTTAAAGATAAAAAGCATGAGTGTGGTACGTAAAACATTTCCACGAATAAGGATTTATATTATTGACTGCTTCATTTTACATTCATCTATGAGTACTATTAGCCACGATATGAATCATAATCGATTCACCAATGCCTGATAAGGAAACTCCAATGAAAATGAAACTCAAAAAATAATAATAGGATGCAATAAAATACTATTTTCATAAAAATACAAAAATCACTTAGAAAATGCCGGCTTCAAGTCCTCAATTAAATTAAATAGAAGAATGAATAAAATAAATGTGAGGTAAATGCTGACGAATTTCCTGCAATATAATGTGGAATTAATGCACATGCTAAAAACAATAATATATCTGTGTATTACAATCTAAATAAACTCCAACTGCATTTAAGTAATCCTAATCTGAAATACAAGTATACCTACATTTTCTGGTATTGTTAACTTAATAGGATTGAAATTGTAAGTAATTTTCTAAAATGCTAAATTACAGTATGAAGGAATCAGAATAAGAATACATATGTAATAAATTGAGGTAAAAGGGATGGTATTTACATCCTTGGATTCTGAATTTATAATTTTTATACATTGAGTTTGTATTCATTTTTTAATAAAATTGTTTGCTAAATTATACGGAAATTTTTCATGACAAAATGTAAAATTTCCCAGTTTTTAAAGATTATTTATTTAGGAATACATCAAATCTTTCAATACGTATTACATTTTAATGAATTCTAAGCGATTTCCATCATGCATAGATTTTCATGGTCAATTGGACCAAGTACAGATAAAAAATTCAAAGAGGCTATAATGTAAAACTACACTTTCTGTACATTTGCTCCACTTTCTACGAATTCTTAGCCGTCAACAGATATTTTCTGCACTATGTATTTCTGAACATTAAAATATTAGGTAAGTGATAAAGGTATTTACATAATCAGATAACGAATCTGCGTGTAATAAAATTCTGAATACTCCCGATGCCAGATTAGGTTTTGGTTATTGACAGTTATATAAAAAGGAGTTTCTCTCATATTCAGACGGATAAGGAGTTTTATTGGGCTTTACATATTCCAAATTACGCAAACCAAGTATGCAAATGCTAGTTACCACATCAAAAATCAGGGATAATTGTTGCAAAACATTTCTGAGACGCATTGGTGATGGGTTGGCTATTAAATAATTTATGCCATATCATTCATAAATTCCTTCCTGTCAAGAAATTTGCTTAAAATATGGTTCTATTTGAATTGATTGAATTGCATGCATATTATATAAATGTATAAACTGCCATATAATTCTTTGAACTCGGAAACAGTAAGACCGGTCCGGTCCGTCACATCTTCGTTCGATTCAAGGACATTTCTAGTGCATTTACGTGATGAGTTGAATACTTACAATCTGGAATTGTTCTATGTATATGAGTACACCTTTTGGCTACAGCAGCTCAAGCTCAACTCCATCTCTATACATTATGTGATAACAATATTGTATTCCTATTATACACAGAGAGAGATTACACAGATACAGTTCAGCTGTTTAACATGTACATTATAAAAGTAGTACTAGTTAATTGTATTTATAAGGAATGTGTAATGTCTATGTGAAGGTACACAGTCGACTAAGTCGACTAGTTTGGCCAAGAACTATCTGCCACTAAACCCAAATGCAAATAGAATAGGTACTCGGCAGGAACAGGAGAAAAGAGCGAGAGAATAAATCTGTCAAAAATCGTATCACACTATCAATCAGCTCATAGTCGCCGTTGTGTATCTTGTATCTCTATGTAGTCCCGTCATCTTTAAGCCTCTGCCTATCTCCTTCTTCTTACACACAATACATACATACATACATGTATACATACATAGGTATTCAATTCTCATCTCACGTTTCCCCAACTACTTTTTCCTGTTTGTGGCTTTATGATTATTCAATGTGTCTGTTTATGATAAAAGCAACATACCTTAGCTAGAGTGTTAAAAACTGTGGAAAAGTACCTTTAAAAAACTGGCAATATTTTCTACAAACGTAAATAGAAAGAATTATTGACGTATAGAAACTATTTATTGTTTATTGCCCTTGGAGTTGGTATGGCAGCATAGAGCATACTACCTGTTAGTGTGTACGAGTGGTTGGTTGGTGTTGGTGTAGTATTGGACTCCTTCCAATATGATTACTGGATGGATGATGATGGTTGGTGAATGGCGAATAGTGAGGTGACTGTATCGTAAATTGGAGGGATGTAATATTCTCGTCACCATTAATTTGCATCGCACTATCGAATTAAAAACGGTGAATTATATATGCCTCGACATTATGCTGTATTTATATAGCACATATATAAACTCGATGGATTCTTTGGTGTATTTTCCCATGCGAGTGACAAATGGGAACTGAGAAGAGTAATTGCCAGGCAAGTTGTAAAGTAATAGGAGCAAAAACACAGTACTTGTAAATACTTACGTGATACATACTTAGTTAGATGCACTATCAGTATTTACCATACCTCTCCTCCTTGCACATGTATAAGTACATGGCTATTCTAGCTACCTTGTTTAGAGTTCATGCTTTACTTATAACACAGAGTTGTTGAGTTGACTAATATCTCACACAAACCTACTCAATGTTATATTATACACACTTTACACTTACACTACATCATACTACTACTATTCCTACTTATACGAGTGCATTGCATAGCAATGCAGGGCGACTACAATTTACAATGCAATGATTTGGATGTATTGTTGTGTATGGAGGAGACTGTGTGTATTATCATGATGTAGTTGTATGGAGTGTATAATTCGTTTTGTAAGTAGTTGTAGTGGCATCGTGAAAAGCAGTTAAAACTAAAAACAGGCGTGAGGAAGGGAAATTGGTTAAAAACAACATCTACTACTAGTAGAAACAGATACGATATTCTCATCATGAACAATGTGTGTGTAATAAATATATAATATTATGAATTTGTGTGTGGTAGAGTGACGGAAAAGACGAGGGAGAGACTGAAGCATGGTGCAGTGGAGGAAGAATGACCAAACCCGCGTCAGTCCGCACGCTACGGTTAACTTAAAGCTGAGGAAAAGCAACGAAAGGTTTATAAAAGGTGCACAAAACCCAAACACACAGAGTAATGCAAAGTATGCAATGAAGTTAAGTTTGCCAAGCATGGCATGAAGATAATAATATTATGTATGATATTATATCTGTCTCTCGTGGTATCATGGAATGGTAGTGTTAGTGTACAGAGTGGTGTGTGTGCTGTTGGTGTTGGTGGTGGTGGATGGATGTGGATGGAACAGCTTTAGTTAGATTAGCCGTACGTTGGTTGTTAGCTTTAGTATGAGTATAGCTGTGTATAGGGCTGTGTGTTGTGTTGTATGTATTGTATCTGTATGTAATGTGTAATGTTGGTCTGTGTTGTGGAAAATGGGCAATTAGTTATGTCATGAGGCACAGTTCACTGACCGTTGTTGTTTCTCCCTGCTCCCAGTAGTGTATTATAATTGTAATTCGTAAAGATACACTCTTCCACGTCTCGTGCATAGTAAAATAAATAGTAACGTCACATCACAATCAACTCGCAACTTTTATTATTTCACCAAACCAATCCAACATATTATGTAATATACGAACTACACATCAGTTTCCACTCAGAGCTCCAACTCTTTTTATACTTAGAAATCCTATGTCTCATCATCATTCTTTTTCTTTGTGCACTCACAGTTCTATATAACGGAATCTGAGTAAATTACCCCAAAAACAATAAATGTTTTAGACGCTCAATAAATAACTGGTAGCATGTGCAGACCAATCTATCTGTAAAAGGCAAAATGAGACAGGTGTAGCATTTAAGTATATATTTACAATAAATAATTATTTGCCAAAATCCAACTATTTAATATAAGGTCATAGGGGACTGACTACATTAGTTCATATTTGGTGGGTCGTATAGTAGTGTACATAAGTAGTGGAAACCAGTACAGTGTAACTTGTACAAATAATATTCACATTATATGTACATATATAGCAAATCTATATTAATGCACGCTGTAGCATTAGAATTATGATTATTATTATTATTATTACATGGTAATAGAGCTAATAGAATCTGTGTATGTTGTATTGTTGTATATGTCTATGTGTGTATGTGTGTGGTTGATAGTTCATAGGCCCTCACTCATTAGTAGTTGTGAATATTATTTGTGAGACTAGACGAGAGGTATAAGTGAGTGAGGTAACAGCAACAAACAAAACCTTATCATTGTCTTGTCTGATATTCAAATGTAACTATATCATTTATTCTGACTTGACTCCGCGTACACCGACAATGTATAAATAATTATATAGTGTAAATGTAGACAGGCAACAAACCAAAGTTAACTATTTAACTTTGACTCTAGAATTGTTCTTTTCTCATTTTTACTACTAGGTATAGGCATGTAGGTATTAGAACAAGGAGGTGTAGCGTACAGAAAAAGAGAGAGATCCTTCTTTTCTTTTTCATCGTAGGCATTACACTCTGCAGCCACATTACTGACATTATATCCACATCTGAACTCGTCTACATGAGCTACAGTGTCTACTACTACACTACACGTCTAGTCACAATCTGCTTGAATAGCAAATCATAATCTGGTCTTGGGCTGAAAATATCTTGCCCTCTAACTGTACACGTAGAGCTTACGTTGATGCAACAATAATAGAAGCCAACTAGTAATTTAGACCAGCAACTTCAACTTGGATTCTAAGAAATTATCCTACTAAGTAGCATTGCTATATATGTTACGTATGTTTTACACATACCATTACATTCAGCATTATAATAATGTAATACATTGTTGTTATTGTGCATAGTAGGAAAGGAACACCGCAGAAATACACGGGGGCGCACACTATAGTGCTCACTGACGATGAGTGTGAGCAAAATAAAATATTCTGAAGTGGAGCCACGTAGTAGAGCTACAACGAGGATTATTCTACAAAACTACCTGAGTGTGTAGGTATAATATTATTTCTATGAAAATCAACCACGTTCACAACAACAAGATACTTTATATCCTCATCTTCCTCGGTTTTAAACCCAACTTGTACTAGAATAGCAGAAAGAGAGATATTGAAGCTCTGAGAGTGGAGACGACCAAACCAACCTTGATAAAATACACACAATTCACAGGTAGTTGAGTTACATATCTATTTCACGACTGCGAACGGTATGTCTACAATTATGGGCAAAAAACGATGTTTTTTCCATTTCCATCTATTTTCTATGTATTTTCAGAGAGTGACTCATGCTCCAACATTGTTTTACCCCTTCTTACCTATTATTATACTTTGTGCTTAATACAATAACATTATTACAATGTAATAATACTTTGCAAATACTCTCTCAAGAAACCAAATTGCAGACTCGCAACACAACACTCCACAACCACGTTGTTGCTCTCAGTATCCTTTTACCATTTTCGTTGTTTAGCACGATAATGTTGTGATATAGGATGGCTAATAATGGCATTAAAGTACCCCATTCTATTTCTAATTTGGATTTCTTCTTGTGACCCAACATAGACTGACGGACACAAGAGCGTCTCTTTTGGTGTTAGTTTGGTGGGGCTGGCAAAGATTTATGTTGGCGGTGTAAATCTAAAATGATCATCCCTTTCCTCTTTCTCACTGCTACATAAAAACAATTCCATAGGAAACACTCCTATGCTACAGTTACAGATAATTGTTGTACTTTGATATTTATACATACATACACACACTCCACACTATTATGGACATAAATATAAGTACACTACTACTACTACTACATACAAATCCTCTCCACACACCAACACTTTGTATAAAGTACATACTAGTACAATGTATATTGCACCTTATATCACAATTTAGCTGCTCATTGAAATAACGCTATTTACAAAGGACACAGAACAATATTATTACACACACACTACAAAGAAAAGAAAGAGACTGGATGAGATGGTTTTAGTTGCGAGTGTTTTGTTGTCGCGCTGTTTTTAGTTCTGTGATTATTACTCATGATTATAGGATAGGTGATGAATAAATTCATTGATGCATTGGTTGGAGACACAAGGATGAGAGAGCAAGTATTTAGCAGTAAAGAGAATATATGAGCAAAAGGAAAACAGCACTAAAATGCGAAAGAGACTCAAGTGAACGACATGTAATGCATAACCTCATATTAAACTCCTATAATAATACAATAACGTAATGCATCATAATATTTAGTCATCCTTTTCTTTCAAACAACAAATCTTTCTTAAGGAGGATGGACATTGTAATAATATAACGTGCAGTTAATATTATTACTACAACAAGTAGTGTAGTGTTGGTATGTGATTAGTAGGATGTATGTAGTATAAACTGTTACATAGAATGTCTTCTATGTACAACATAGTTAGTATGTGGTAGAATATAAGTATTATTATGTATGCATAATAAAAATAATAATATGAGTGTAACAAAATAGTAATGAATGCGTACGGCACAGTATTTGCGTATCTCTACGTCAATGTGTATATTAGGTAGTTATCGTTTTTGGCTACGTAAGTTCCGTAAGAGACGTAAGACCCGTAAGACACGTAAGCTACGTAAA
>JAQFYB010006653.1:0-11880 GCA_034694085.1 Pogonognathellus longicornis
TAGTTGTAAGTATAATGCATGTAGATTGTATATTGTCTGTACAGACAGAAAGCAAAGTAACATATGTAGGGTTAGATATTTAGTGCAGGTTTGAGTGGAACAATGCGGAATAGTGCACTGTGCCCTGGAGATTGTTTCCAATCTGAAAATGGGCTTTTGGTGCAATTCACTTGATGAGTGTTGCACCTTGTGGAATTCGCGGAAGGAACGTAAAGTTAACTGATGGGCTGTTGACTGGTGTCTTGTGCTCGGCTGTGTTACAACTTTGTTCCAATCTCTTCTCTACACATTTACCAGCAGTTTTGTGAACTGAACCAAAGTACTCAACTGGATATATAAAATATGTAGTGGGAGCGACAGGCAACATAGATGTACAAAGGAAGAACTTGTTTAGCTAATCCCATTATTGTCTTATTGCAATAGTTGTTGCAGCAATACAAAACAAAACGTAAACACTAAACATACAACGGCTAGATTTGCAAGGGCTTTTATTCCCAATATCTTCTAGATCCTGTGTGTTTTGTGATCTTACTATTTAATACAATTATTTACCGTCTTACTATACAAAAGCAGTTACAATTTACAATCTATTCTTACAACTTTAAGTTAGAGGCAGAGAATACATCTAATAAAGTGTTTTGAAAAATATATTTTTTAAAACTCACGTTTTTGTGTTTGGTACTAAAAAGGTACTAAATAATTCATGTTTATCCCTGCAATGTGGTTAAAATAACTACCGAATCAAAAACAGGTTAAAAAGAAGATTGGAAATAATAAACATTTTTGCCGAGCATTTATAATGTATACTTACATGCAATGCACAATTGAATTAGTATGTGAAGACATAGACTAACCAAATATTTGATAGCCCTAAGCAACGTTGCTGCTAAAGTTTATGTGATAAATAAAGTACAACGTAGGAATTCATCGTAACTTAAGTAATGCGTGCAATTTTGGCGCACTAAGCTGTCTGACATAGTTGAAAGTAAGCTACATCACAAGAAAACAAAAAACTTGGTACAGAGAACACAACGTAAATGTACTACACAGCATAAACGACTGCACTATGATGCTATGCAGTGCCGTGTAAAGTCAACGTGCACACAACTACAACATTCAGCTGCCTCCATAAACTTGTAGTGTATTTGAGGCTTATAATATTATGATATCATATAAATAAAGCAATGCAGTTCAATATTAAAGCAACATAGTACATGGCTTTGCGAAGGAAGAGAGAGAGAGAGCAAATGCTTGATACGACACACGGGGCGCTTGTATTGTTATTACTTTGCTTTGACTAGTAGTATCTCTATCTCGGCGTTTGACCGTGTGTTGCAAGTTTAAGTTAGACGCTGCGTCTCCCCAGCAGCATTTCTTGTGTGTGTAGTAACTCCACTGTGTTATGTCTATGTCCAGTGTTGAGTTGACCGTAGGAGAATGAGCAAGAGCGGTGTAGTGTGTGCAGTATATCACACCTATTATTATTTCATACTATTATGGGCAACACAGAATCTCTCACACATCCAGTCTATATAAGGCGATAGAAAATGCCAATAATTCTAATGTAATTTTCCAGCAGTCCCCCATAAATCATCCGACTTAATTTCTGCTGCGTTGTGTGTGCTATGCTATATATGTTTGTCGCGACGGGATAAGTTCTTTCAAAAGAACAGCACACACACGGAAAAATAGTCGCCAAGATTCGAGTCGCAAACCCAAGAGAAATGAACCCTTTGCTTAGTGCATGCATGTAGGTATGTCATATATTTTAGTCTGGAGCAGAAGAATATATATATCGCTACTAATATTAATGGCAGTTTTTGCTATGCTACTAGGTATATGCATTTGGCTATATCGAATAGTTTTTGGCTACTGCCTTATTGGGACATTATATTAAGTATACACACTTTTACAGAGAGCGTATAGTTTACTAAGTTGATATGATATTATGGCAAGTGCCAGAATATTTTATAGTATTTATGGAGTTTAATAGAAAGCAAGTGAGCATTGAAATAGTGAGTTGAGTGGAGGAGTGAGCATGTGTAGATCCATAAAGCACACACAGACACTTTCATGTAATGTTCGAGTTGAAAGAGAAATGTCTCTATGTGCAGGGTGTGTGAATGTCCTCACAGTCGAAGTTTTCTATCTAATATCTACCTTAAAGGATTGCAGGTAGATTTCACGCTAGCATTTCTCTAATATGTATTTAGGTGCCTGGAAGGACATAGGACTGAGAAAAAATTTCACAAGACTGGAGTGTGAACGTGTGAAGAAGAGAATTAATATGGAGATATATTTTGTAGATAACGGTACTTTGAATACAAAATTGGGTTTCTTTGTATTTCTTGTTAAGTAAAGGATTTTATTTCACTATTCCTGTATATTTTGCAGATATATCTTTTGGTTGCGTCAGTTCTATTAGAATAAGTAAGTGAGCTGAAGTCAAGTAGCCTTTACTTTACTTTGAAAAGATTGAAACAAGTTTCATTTCATCGCAAAAAAGTTTTATTCCATGCAAAGTGCGGAGGAGCAGGAGAGAGTGAGTTGAATTGTATGTGTTCTGTGTAGACATGTTATCATATGAAGTTCGTAGTGGTGCAATCGCACTGAAATTCAATTCTGGTGTTAGAAAGAAATAAAGTTTGGTGTGCTAGTGTAGTGCATTGCATATAAATACAGCTACTATAGCTGAATGTGAAATAGGCTGGAGATATTTATTCAAATTCATTTATAGGATGAGATGAAATGAAAAGGCCGATTGCTGATGTGATGGTACAGGATGATACGAGACGATACATTACATTTCTTACGGTAGTTGCTACAAATAAAAGAAAGAAAAAAGGAGAGATGTAAAGTAAAGGAGTGGTTTTGGTTTGCTTCGATGCTGGGGCTTTGTAGACAATACAGTTTCGTGTGTGACTTGAGTGAGCTTGTTAGATGAATTGAGCACAGAAGCCATTTTTGCATTGCAAAACACCCCAACTCAGCCATTGAGAGGGCGAAGGTTAACCCTTTTGTATGTTTTCTCACACATTTATGCAAAGGGAAAAGTTGCTCTCGAGCAAATTGCATATAGCACTTTGAATAATAAAAGGTGTGGATTTTCCACCCATGCAGGACTGTGTAGGTCTACAGTGAAGCTTAATGCTGGTATAATACAAAAGAATTGTTAAGAATAAGTTTACATTTGGTTGTGTGCTGACTGGGTAGATTGCTTGGTTTATGACTCCGGAGGTAAGAGGTTGAAAGCGATGTGCGAAATCAATCGCAACAAGAAGCGATAATACATTTAGCACGACTAGAATTTTTATTTTACTTTTATCACATGCGGGATGTTGCTTGTCGAGTGATTTTATTTGCGTAGAACGGATATAGAAATCGGCACACACAGACCGTTGGAAAGATGCGACTACGAATTAAAAAAAGACGAAAATTCCCATTTCTTTCTTAAAAAAGGGACATAAACCATTTCCTTTAGGTTGCTCGACGACAGCTCTGTCGCAAACTTTCCTCTCAGCTGGAATCTGACTTGGCCCGATTCAGTTGAGTTCAGCTGCAACTAAAACTGCTGAAGGCTTAAGTGCTTTGTAAAATATAAAAAAGAACCGGATTCGCCCAGTCGGGAGTATTCGGATTTTTCTTTCCCTTTCTTGACTGTTTCGCTATCTGCGAACGTAAGGAATAGTAGTAGCCACGAAAAGTAAAGAAACTCAAGAAAAATTTCTTTTTCTTCTTCACCAAGATAAATTTCTCTTTTGCAAGAGAGATAATTTGTGCAAAGAAAGGCAAAGGGAAAAGGAAGTGAAACGGAGCGACGGCGGCGGCAACCGTCCGCCTTCACATGTCTTTCCTTCCACTTTTTCGTCTTCCACAAGACCATCTCCAACGTAAGTAAACGAAAAAGCGAAAGGAAAGTGCTACATGCAGGAAAAGAAAGTAAGTAAAGTAAAGCAAAGTAAAGTAAAAGAAATCAACTAAGCGAACCAAAATCTAGACGACCTAAGAGAAAACTCCTAAAAAAGAAAAGTACAGTACAATCGCACTTATATTTCTTATGCCTACTAGTCCCACTACTCTTCTTCTTCTTCTCCAGTCAACTGAATTCACTTACTTTCTCCTTTCGTACACTTACAACTTATGGACTATCCCTCAGTCACTTTAATACTTCTCTTCACATCACTACCATGAAATATCATCGTCGCAAAAAATTACACCGTCAAAATCGTCAAGGATTTTATTTAGAACTTCTCCCGAGCCCCACTTTCCAATGTCGTTCAAAGTGAACACTTAAATAACAGCATTCATCCGGGTAGATAGTCCACTTTCAATCACCCTCTAATTTAAGTGACAATACGATAAACAGCTATTTGTAGTTGTATGATAATATCTACCTACTACCTACCTATATAATTTCATGACACATTTTAATTTCTTTAAATAAATACTCTGTCAATACAACTTTTCAAACGTTAAGAACATATCAACAATCTAATTATTATTGAAATAAAAATATTAATATGTTCACAAACAAATTAAAACCGACGGTTTTATTAATGAAAGAATATTAATTATAATTTTTAGAATGTATTCATGAAATATTATAAAGATAGATTCTAAGCTAACTGGGTGGCCTTTGCTGGCATTCCTGTTCTTAACACATTAGATTTTATTTAGTAGTTCGAATGTGATTAACTTAGTTAGATGAGAGAGATTAGATAGCAGAGTTTAATTGAGTTGAAATCTGTTATATGCACTATTGTGAGCATTTAATGTTGTCTTTAGTATAATTGTGTTTACAAACGTGAGAGAAGTTAAAGGTTTGATAAAGACAACAGAAAATAGTAAAGGAAAATAGGGAAGGCATTGGAAGTTGTCAGAGGGCAACGTATGAGGACATTTGTAGCAAAGAAAGAAACAAGGATGGATGTTTCAAGTAAGTGTAGTTTGTAGCAGTTAGGAATAAAGTAGTTGTATTATATGTGTTTGTATATGGTCCGTACTCCGTACCTACTCTATCGCGGTACACTATAGACTAGAGTTGTGTGTGAGCGAATGTGTGCAAGACTCGCAATGTGCGAGTGTGTGCGTTGTTAGGTAGTTGATATAAGAAAGAGTGTGGTATGTATATAGGGAAATAGAGAAGTGAAGGAATGAAAAGGAAACGCCTCAGCTCGGAATGGTTCCTATGGTGTGCTCTCCTATCGCACTGAGTTTGCGCTTTTACATGCATAAGGAGATGCGAGCTCAGTTCAATAATTTTGGCTATGCTTCTTAAGACTTTCTGCGTAAGAGATTCATTTCTATAGCGTAGTACATCACTCTTGGTCCATGCCGCTTACCATGCGGCTTCCTTTACTTTACATTCATTCCTCTGTTCTAAACATGTATATGAACTCTTTGCCTATAATATACCGGCTTATGTCCAAAACTAATGTGTGTGTATACTACGCTGAATCACAACATTGTACTAGTGCAATTCTATGGGCAATATAAATCTTTATGGATTCTTAAGTGCATATTTCTGTTTCTTTTAGAGACATAGTATGCAGGTGCAAGAAAACTGCAAAAAATGGAGAATCTTTACATGTTACATAATTTTACGAGCCTCTTTATACTTACTGCATTTACTACCTACAGCACACAAATACTACGTTGCACTTTCAACTTGCAGTTAATTAAACAACAAACAAAAGGATATTATCTTTTACTGTTATTACCTTAAGATCTGCATTAACCTTGCATTTTACACACAATAACTTGTACCAGTCTCATATACGCATGGAACATGCATATTCTAACAATGTTGTATAGCTTGTGTCATTATCAAAGTGTGTCATTAAGCACAAATACAAATATTGGTTAATATTTACTGATTTAAAATGACATTCTCAATGCATGTATTACAACAGTGAGTAACTATGTGCATTAAAAGAGAATGTTATTGCTATTTAGTCGGAGAGGATGATGTGTGGTTGCTTTGGAGGCGTCCTTACAAATACAAGGCCACTAAGGTCAATTCGATAAGGATTAAGGAGGCGTTCCACTAATCGGTGGAACTAAGCACGGTTCCTTCAGTATGCATACTTTAACATATTTATTTGAATCCACTGGAAAACCGTTTTCTCTTACACAATTTACATCGCTTCGTTTGTGGTCTTCACGTATAGCTCATTACAATACACACTTTGCGTTATTCTTTTCTCATGCAATTTTAAATTTTCTATAATCATTGACAATAGCGTGTTCGTAATAGAGAAAATACATGTTGTTTAATAACATACCATTAATAGCAACTTGTGTTGGCGCCTTTGCCTTTACCATCGGAGTAATTGAACCACTACTAGCAACAACGTAATAGTAAAAGTACATAACAACATACAGATCCTTAACCTTTACTGCGTTTAGTGCAGTGTGTAATAACATCAATATACATTGTGTGCTTTACGATTTTTTCACTTGGATGGATGCAATTAATCGTTTCATACTATAACGTTTCATCTCACACATCACATCCCCTCTTCGCATTTAATTACTAACAAAATCCCATTTGGATTTTAACGCTCACAAACCTTGTAATGGCCTATCTGTACATCTGTATCTACCCTACTAGTCGATTTCCATCTTTCTTCTGACTGTTTTGAAAGTAAACTTGCATGGTTACATTTTGCAATAAGCAGTGCAACTTTGTTGATTCAATCGTGCACTCATATTACTACCTCAAGAATATATGATGTTATATAATATATTATATATTCCTTGTGTGTTACATAAACTGACTGCATTCAGGATCGCAAAAAGAATACAAAGCATTATTACAGTGGTAGTAACTTGAGCCAAACCTCAGTTGGCTCCCGCCGGTATTACATTACAAATGAAATGTGATTCAATTAAGTTGCAATACTGAACTGAAGGTACGAATTGAGTCTTGTGGAGTATGGAAGTTAGTCTTTGCATGTGCATAGCTAATATATTTTATGAGTAGGTAGATGCTTTTCATAGTGTTTAAGTATATAGTGAATAATAGCATTCTTCAAAGAATGCAAATTATTTTCATCATGTATACTGCAAGAATTTTTAATTAATTAAGATCACTTAATAATCTGGGCAGACATTGTGTATATAGGTATAGGAAGTCTTGTTAAGATGCAGTTTTTTGTAATATAAGACTTGCAGCAGTCAGATTGTTCTTAGCGGAGGCAACTTTTACTGAATAACTTGTAAATTCTCTAGTGTTTTCTACAGTTGAATTCCCTCTAGGTATTTTAAGCCCCTTGAAAAATCGAAAATAGCTATATGTATAGTATGAGTCACACTCTCACTTTGCTGCACAGGATAATATATTTACAGCCTATTATCTAATCCAAGGAGTAAGTGATGTTGGTTTGGTTGGGTAGGAATTTTTGGTGCTGCAGGCAAAACAGGATTAATCCATACAATATAACTCATTCAAAATATCTAACACTAACTCTTTTTCATTCAAGTATCTTCCTAATGCAAAGTCGAAACGAATACTCAGAGGTATTATAATTTCTCATGCAGTCTCGAGTCTCGTGCTTCTTACTGTGCCTCTAAAAAGGCTTATTTCACAACAGAAAGATAGTGGAACAAATATATGACATTCTAACCATAACACATAAACACTTTTGTTTTCTTTAAGGTCGCGGCTAGTGAAGGATTAATGCACTAATATTGTTTCTGTATACCTATTTTCTAGTAAACATGGTCATTCAAATAAATACGTTTCTAAAGTTTGTTTAGGTCGAATTTTTTCATGCAACATTGTTAACAGAATGTACACAAACTTAAATCTGTATGTACAATTATTATTCACCTGCTAAGAATGGCTCAATTTCAAATGTTTCACGTTTACTTATTTAATAAACACGAATGTAATTATATTCATGTATTGAACTAAACAGATATAAGTTAAAGTAAATCGTCCATTGAATTCATTCGTAAATCTACTGTATACAGGTAATATGTTTTGTAATATTAACTGATGAACTGACACATTTCAAAATATTGAAACACAATGCAACCATTTTATTAACCCGGCTAGCATCATCCAGGAATCTTCTTGTCTTTTAGTCTTATTTCGCATCAGTTGATCTAATAAGTCAAGTCGATCCATGATAAGCTATGGTGAGTATACATTTATAGAATGTCCAATTGTTTCCCTCTTTCTGCGGTAGTGATTCTCCCTATCTGTTTGGGTTTCATTTTAAGTACATTTATACAGATACTTCTAAGTTGTATTGTTATCATAGACCCCTGCAGTAGTAGAATCCATTACGCTTACTAATATAAGTGTAAGTCTAAGCACATTACATTCACCGGCATTGGTTATGATAGACAAAGTAAAAGTAGTATAGTATGCGTATAACCAAGTATGTATGTAACCAAGTATAGTTTTATTTTTCTTATGTAAATGCATAGTGTGTTGAAAAGTTTATATAAAGAACTTTTCACTCATATCAGAATTGACATTGAAAAACGGCGTGAGACACAACATCAGATCACATAACGTCACATCGCATCACCATTCTAATCGCTAGCATCCCTAACTCAACTTTGAGTCCTTTTCCCATTATAGGGAACATTTTCCGATAAAGTTTTCTTGAGTAATTTGGTATTCAACTCGTCTTTCTCAATTCTCGTCTCATGCTTATAAATTCGACGTTGTATCAGTATGCAGCGTACATGACAAGAGAAGAACAAGGGTTGAGTTGACTTTGTTTTCCGCCGGATTAACGTGGAATATGTTCTTCTCCCGAGTACTTTCTACTCTCAAGTCTCCACATACTTTTCCTACATTATAATACACAATTGTGTTAAACCCTAAAAGAGCAATACACATACTGTATACGTTAGTCACAAGATTTACCTTTGTCATGCTTTGTCTGTATTTAATATTATATTGTATGTCCCATCGTATTTGTGTTGCAAAGGCTTATTATTACTTACATAGCAGACACACTGAGCTAGATATACGAAGGACTCAGAACTATTCTCCAAAATGCGAACACATGGCTCATACAACTATTGAGGCAATGTTTCCAAGTAAACTCGGACTGTTTTTTCCTTGACGCCAGGCACACGCTCAATTTGCCCAAAAACTTTTGTTCCCTTATGGCTGGCTGTTCGTTGTTGGTTGTCTGTGTGTAGCTTGGTAGAAGACGACTAAAGTTTTTAGAGAGCATGATGCATCACACTCACATCTTATTTCATCTCAGCCAACCGAAACGAGATGATGTGGTTGAGTTTGCTTTTGTGTATATATATAGTTCCTCGTCTCACAGTGATATAATGCAAAATGCTCAAGTTTCGACTCTCAACATACGGCTGCACTATTACACTTGCATTCATAATATTATAAGTATACTGTGAGTTCCTCCGATGAAATATCTTTTTTATGTCTCATGTGTATCCTAGCAGCAAAGAAAGATTGTTCACTGTGTATCTTGCCATATTTTTTATCCTACATACTATACTCTGCTCAAGAAGAAGCCAAGACTTGATGCACGTATAGTAATATTATAGTTAACGCAGTCATATATTCAACTACAAGAACACGTATTGTGTACTAGTA
Organism: Pogonognathellus longicornis; assembly: GCA_034694085.1. Classification (NCBI taxonomy): domain Eukaryota; kingdom Metazoa; phylum Arthropoda; class Collembola; order Entomobryomorpha; family Tomoceridae; genus Pogonognathellus; species Pogonognathellus longicornis. The sequence continues at coordinate 9,593 of JAQFYB010006653.1, forward strand.
GTAGTAATAGTATGTAAAACGTAAAAGTTTCTTCAGAATCCACGATGATGTCTCGACTTGCCGTTACCACCACCTAACTACTCACTTATACCTATAATATATCTACTCGTTGTGCCTTAAATGCAAGACATGGTTTGTATGTGTGTACTAAGACTGTTAGAACGAGTACTGCGTTGTATACGTGTGTATATTCGTTTGGTTCGGTTTGCTCCATGCATGGTACTTGGCTGTTTTAGAAATCATGCGACGAAAGATAAAGACTCCCGATGTCTCCGTGTGAGAGATTTATTGCACCTTATTTAGCTAGCGTTGCAGTCTATAAATTCTCATTTGGAATCTTCCTTCCTCTCCTCTCCTTATTTCGTCGACTAAGAATCCTTGCGCTTACATCATGTATGTTTGTACACATATATATTCAATGTATGTAACTATTTTCTTTGAGTTGACTATCTTGTCTTGTTTTCCACAAGACGAGTAAGGAAAGGAGTTAACGTACAGCTTAATGCAATGTGTGTAACCTGGCTCTACATCCATTGCCGACCAATTCCTCCTTCTTAGTGGCACTTTGTCTGTCTATAATGCATCACGTATGTTTCTTGAGTTACTATCGCATGCATATATAAGCCTTATTCCTTAAATTTATTATGTATGACATATTATATAGGTACTATACGTCGGGTGTCTCACAACCTATTTCACCAGGAAGAGAGACAAACTAATGCAAGGGTACCTATACAATGTTTCCCATACATTTTTCAATATATATTGAAAAATTTTACCTATGGGCTTCAATATCAGTACACAAATAGCTTTGTGCATGATGAGACTGTCATTGCAGGACCCTAATTTGAATATTTCTAATGATTGTGTCTCACGAGGGTTAAAAACACGAAATGCGTACATCGAATCGTGTCTGTTGTAACTGTGCGTGTATAGTGCTTGGATTGGGAAAAGAAAAAGCATCGTGCTACATACATTACACTATTTATATCATCCAAAATGATTCAAGATGTATTAAGGTAGGATTTATTCGACCCTCGCAGATCGCAGACATTCGACGGCAGTTCAAACAGTCGAATCCAACTAAGAAGCGATTATTCGAAATCCATTTCTCTCCAAAATTCATAGGCTATCAAAAGCTTAAACAGGACACCGAATAGTTGTGGTGTGGTATGGTGCGGGTAGTAGAGACTTGCAAAGACTCTGGACAGACCTGCTACTATTAGCTAGTAGCGAATGCAACCTCCACGTTCATTCCCTGCACACTAACACACACATAAATAAAATATTCCAGTGGACTGAATTGGCAAAGGGAGTCATCATAGTGAATAAATATAATGTTTGCAGGAGCCTCAATGAAATCTCTATTCTATTCTATTGCATTCCACTCAGTGAACTAACCAAACTAAATTCTATATACTACTTGTGCAATATAAACACACAGATATTTCTATGTCCTTGTGCCTAGTACTTCTAATACCATTAGTATATCACTTGAAACAAGCTATACATCTACTTACCTATTTTCCTCTGTCTATTTGCTTACTACACATAGAACTACCACAATAATGTATGGAGACTTACTACTCCACTACTCTATCTTTTCCTTCCACCTACGACGACGACTACTGTGCCCTACCTATACTTTATACACATACATAGTAGTACAGATATAATACAATCATAGATACTTAACTTAGTTGAATGTCTATTCATCCCGCAGTCGGTAGTTTCTAACGTCCTTTCTCGATGCCAACCAAAACCAAACCAAACGAAGCCTGCCACAGCTTAGAACAGAATCGATTTCGGATAAATCCGATGATGAAGTAGGTAGTTTAATGTACGACGATGTAGTTTCTCTGCCCAACTCTGCCAAAGTAGGCAGGCAGTCAGCCAGAGAACGAAAACCCGTTGGATGGAAACCACCACCATCACCATACAAGACGTGTACACACACACAGAGCTTGCTTTTCCTTTATACTTTGCTTCACTTCCCGTCTCCATGTATGTATAATATATTTAGTACACTTTAGCTTTAAGCTGAGTCGAGTTGAGTGCAGTAAACTAAGTCATATATTATATTCCTAAGTTATAGCTACAGTTATAGATTACTACAACACAAGGTGTCTACAGTACCACCGATATAGCTTGTCTCTTTCATTCTCCTGCTCTAATGTTCTTTGTAGGTGTATTACCAGCTGCATTAAAATGCTCCCGATCCTTATACCTTACCTTTAGATCGTCCTCAACCATTGTATTAGTTCCAACTAACACTATTTTACTACACT
>JAQFYB010006654.1:0-11878 GCA_034694085.1 Pogonognathellus longicornis
GAGCAGCTCGTGCTCGGCTCGGCTCGAAGCTGCTCGTGCTCGTTACTGCTCGTTATCCTGCTCGATACTCAGCACTATGTGACAATTACTATCCTTGTCTTTCTCGTTTGCATTGGAGCTGAATAACAATGTAAATGTGTAATCCAAACAAAAACAATAAAAGAAGCTTCCTCGATTAATGTGTTTGTGCTGACTTACCGGCATACTATTCTACATTCTAGTAATACACCTTGGTATACATAGTGTTATAGACTTCTGTATTGTTTTTATCTCGCAGCATCTGTCCCACCAACCAACATAACACAGAAACATAAATTCAGCTCCAATCGATAAACCCATTGAGAAATAAACGCAGCGAATGCAAAACGAATGTAAATGACTGCTAATTATAAGGTGTGTCATAATTGCTGTCTAACTTGTTATGAGGATGATACTCTTGTTCCATTCCATGTGCAATAATATTCAAGCAACGACATACCCCCAAGTTCTCCAGCTTTACACAAAAAATTTAACATACAGATACAGATACACCAGGCATTCTAATAAGTGTAGTGCGTGTCTGTATATTTTATACCTACCGTAATACAAAGTGATAGCATTAGTACGTAGGTATAAAACATACCTGGCTGGTAATGATCTATGTGTTAAGGATGATGTTGGTCACATAATATAACCAGTACTTTTACAGAATGCAATAAAATAATGTGGAGAACGTGATGTGATGGGTTAGCTATGCATGTTGTTGTTGATGATGATGATGGTTGGTCGTCCGTCCTTCTCACCTCGTAGATGAGTTGATATAATGCTCATTAATTGTGTGTGCTTCAATTGAGAGTTGAGTTGTGTTGAGTAACTTATGTGTGTGTGTGTATGTATGGAGAGGGATGAGATGTGCTTTATAGGTTTTCAAGTGTTACTTTGTTATAAGCAAAATAATACAAAGTAGTAGTTGTGTTCACGCATCTTGCATGTAATTAACCATACAAGCCCGGGTGGCCATTCATGACTGTGACCATTGACCATTGTGAATAAAATAAGTTTTACATGTGTACTTATATACCAGAGTAGGTATATACCTTCTGACACTACCGCCCATTGTTAGCTGGAGGATACAGTTTGCAATGGAGTGTGGAGTTGGAGTACCTAAAGAGCATCATCATGAGTCGTGACAACATGTAATATATGAAGATAGACGAGACAGACGCTTAGAGTTACTTTTCAGATAAACTCACACAGACAGACAACATCATATTTCGATTGAGTATAGTTTAGCAAGGGATGAAGGTAAAAGCTGTATCAAAAAAGCGGCTTTTTGTTCCATGGCTTTGCTTCGGTGAATATTATTGTTTTATTGAGAGACTGACTGGAACTTGAATGTCCTGTATTTTTCTTTTGATGCATAAACGAACATTATAGGTATACCCACGTAGTAGTTACTTAGGATGGTACCTAGACCTTACTCTTTGGTCGAATGTGGTGCTAATAAAGAGAAAAACTTTACTATGTTTAATTGCGTATACCTAAGTTAGCTTAGGTAGGTAGAACACAACGACAATGTTATAAAAATTACTTACATTGCATGCGGTAACCTCTTGGCGCTAACGACGGTATATATTTCTTCTCGACATATGAACATGATCTAATTCAATTAACCCTTGGTTGAACCTGAACTTTTAATGGTTTCACGTATATCGCAACAAGTATGAGTGAGCTCATCACTAAATTTAAACCACTATAAACAATTTTAATTGAATGCTATAATTGCTTTTGGGCTTTCTATTGTCTCCGTAATTCTAGGTTGTTTGACGGGAACGCTCGCTTTATTGTTTATAAAATGGGAACACACAATCTGGTTTTAAAAGTGGCGAGCTTGTAATGCTAATTGTGATACTGGAGAGTCATTAACTAGGCACTATACTAGTACTTGAATGGACATAAACACAATAAAGCAGTAATTACAATTTTTATAGCAATTGCAAAGGTACAAACTACGAAGCTCATGCGTCATTGTGTGACATGACAAAGTTTTTATGCAGATGCAACTACGTATAAGTTACTTAGTAAATACAAGTTTTATGTGTATGCTGTTCTGACTGGTTTGTTAAGCTAACTAGAGCGGAAACATGAGAATTGAAAATCGATAATTAATAGCATCAAATTGTCCTATTTTGTGGATGTTAGTAGTTTAGTTAGCATAAAGTAGATCTATACCTTGCCTTCAGGTAATTTCGATTTATTCTATTTGATATATGCATCTGGCTGGTTGTTGTAAAAAAAGAGTGCAATGGCAATTTAGTGAAGAGAAACTACATTACTTTAACAATGACATGACATTTGTGAATCGATTATGATGCACTGCTGATGTTCTCTAATACATCGTGCATGAGTTTAATGATACCATCATACTTAATGGTCTTAACTGCATTATTGTAGCCCTTGCATTTACCTTGACGTAGTTTGTTCACTGAAACTAGCAAATATTTTAGCAACAAACCTTCTTTATTAGTACAACTCCCATCAACGTTTCATACATGTACGAATTCCATGACCATGTGCTAACCGTGATCTTTTATTATTGATCATTAATAATGTATAGGAATATGCATAACGGTTGCTGCGGGCTCGATGTTTGTGAAATGTTAAATGATTTACATGATGTGTTGAGTTGACTGGTTGTTACTAGTATTTCTACATGGTATGGGAGTTAATGCAGGCGGAGCAAGTCGGGCAGGTTGATTATTTGTTATTCTTGTGCGGTGAAATGATTATAGCAAGTAGTAAAATTTGATACCCAGTAAATAAGAATGGATGAGACATGACATGAGAAGTGTAAGGAGCTTATAGGTGGTGACCTCCGAGAGGCGAATGCACAGACACGTCTGTAATAAAATATTTATGAGCAGCATAATTGAATTTGTGAAGAAAAGATAGAGTCTCTGTCAAGCTTATCGCGAATTTGACATTTCATGTACATCATATGAGTTAATAACCTTATTACGTGTAAGACTGTAATGTGGAAACGGTGTAATCGTATAGGCTGGTTGTAAAAAGCGGATCGGAATAGTAAAACCAGTAATAGCTATAAAATGTCCATCTGTAAACTGTTGTTGTTAAAGTAGTCATTTCGCATTGGTGAGCAAATAAATGAATTGTGTTTAATTTAACGTATTTATTGTTCATGGTCAGGTTAGAGTGGAATTGCTCAGACCACCAAGAAGCAACTTTGATTTAGAATGTGGTACTGAAGTATGAATACAAAGATATTGTGATAACCTGTAGTATACCAATAAAAATAAAAGACCGACTGTTCTGCTCACTGAGCATTTAGTCTTTAATGCAAAAGGAAATGTTAGCTAAGAAATGCGGTGGCAATAAAAAAGTACTTGAACTTTATCACTCACTTTTACACTTCACTCACATACTGCGAGCTTGGCAGCTGGAAAACCAAATTACTAATAAATGTTCAACATATCAACTTCTTAGCTTACACTTTACTCATTCTATCTGTATATACCTACATATATCACCACTTTTAATGAGATCCATTAAAGTACTTATATTTTTCAAATAACGACGCAAAAATACATTCTGTTTGTTGGTACTCAATATATCATTATTATCAGCAGCCATTAATGTACCTGTGTTCTACCTCAAATGGATTGGTGTAGGTCTACTGCTACAGAGCTAAGATAGAGGCAGCATTCTTCACAAGTAGTACATACAAACATCTCATAACGAGCCTAACATAGATTATGTGTACAATGTATATAACAGTTACATAGTCGACTAGGTATATTGAGTTTCCTAACGATGTGTACAAATGATAGAAGTAAATAAAGTGTAACTTGACAGCACAATTATATTCTTCTGCTGGAGAAGAAGAGTTTAACACTGTCGTGTTGCTACAAAATCCTGACTAGGTAGCTTACCTCTTTCACTATTTACTATAGGATCGTGCTCATTATCTTTAGTCAAGTGCTGATAAATCAACTTTTGCTTTTAACGAAATATAGACAAAGGATTACGCAATCTATCGTACTTAACTTAGCCCGTTTACTGTGCAAGACCAACTAAGTCAGTAAAACAAACAAAATTATATAAGGGTAAAATCTTTACAAATATAAACACATAGGACATACATAGTTTACTAATAGTGAAAGTGAGATCGAAACACATTTAATGTTTACTCAGAGCCTCAGAGCCGGTCAGAGCGACAGCGACCGCATTGTTAACACTTTAACACTATCTTGTGTTTTATTTCGAAGAATTGTTTTATTCGTTAATAACTACGAGTAGGTTACTCTCCTCGCTGGCCATCGTATAAAATCTCTAATCTAAATATAAGGTTTGTAACTAAATAATTTTAAAGCATTGTTTCTAATGCATCTTATTTCTATCTTCACCTACAATTGTTTCATACCATGTTATTTAGTAATTATTCGTGAGACTATTTATATTTGTTGGATTAGTTAGTAGAGCATTGAGCAAACGTGAAATATGACAGTCCTTTTTCGTAGACTTGTTGGGTTTGGTTAAATATAACAAATCTGTACGAAGACCTTGGCTCACTTTGTCAATTTCCTTATGGAAGTTTTCTTTTGGCTTGACTCACAAAAATATCTTTTTTGGACAAGCATTTATCAAGATTATGATTGACAGTTTTTGGTGTTCTGTCACACTTTCATGTGGCAGTAATGGCATGAGTACTACATCTGCCAAATTGCAAAATTACGTAATAGCACTTCATATGACTTTACATTCATTCCTACACACTCACAGATTTTAACCAAAGCATCCATTAACAACATAAGAGGATTACCTCCAAACAATATTTACCAAAATGTGATGATACAAAGGAAAATTTATTTAACTGCTTGTAGCAATATGAATGTCACATAAATGTGAATAAAAATATTAGATTTTGTATACTACCCATATTTTTTATATTTTTCAACCTACATACTCTTAAAATATATTATTTCCCATTTCTTCAAAAACACAGTTGGTATTTACTTACAAAACGGATGTGTGTGTATAACCTTGAATATGTAAGTAAGGTTATAGTTTGTATTATAGTTGTTATGCAACAAACATTAAAAACTGACGCCCAAAAGCCATGCCTTGAAATAATGCCCAAGTTTGTTATGAAAATACAAACTGACTAGACTCTTATGCATATACAATTACTGAATACATTGAGAATTACATAAAAGAACAATGTCACACATCGTGTCAAGTCATAGTAAAATCACGATGTAATATTTTACATGGTAGGTCACACACCGTCGATATCATGAACGCATCAACAACCATCACCATTGTATCAATGCTTACCAACACACCAACCCTCTGTACAACTCCCTGATTGAATTCTAAAACAGAATAAACTAGAGCGTTACGTTATCAGAAAATAAAGAGTGACAGCAAAAGCACGGCATAAGGGTTTTATAGATTTAGATATTAGTACTACATTCGTGTATAAACGTAGGACAATGACTACCAGCGTGTACCAACAAAATTCATTCATACTTATTCTTGTATAAACTTCTAGGATTCACAGTTCACATAAACTCCTTTAAGCGTATATGAGTCAGTGTGTAAATGACGGGTTGAATACTTTTGAATACCGTTTTGTTACTCTACAGAACTACATACTTGACTCGAAGGGACACATAAAACGAAGATGAGAATAAATGGGTCCATGGGAGTGCGCTGTGCATTGAATTAAGAGAATTGGGTTGGTCTTCTATTTGCAAGTATGTAGTTTGAGTATGACTGGAGTAAATTTGTAAACTCAACTGCTGGTTGTATGTTGTATCTGTGTGTACATGTTCATGACGCTGTGTGTTGTGTTGATAATGTTTTTGTGTATCACTCTTGATGATGAGTGTAAGTATGTAAATGACTGCTCTGCTTATTTTCTCCTCGAGGTTTCTCATTGGGGATGAGTGTAAATGTATTTTCGTATATATAAAATAATAAATAAGTATATTCATGCACGTGCTTATGGACGACTGGAGCCTGACTGGGCGACTGGGATTGTCGTGACATTCAGTTTCGATTTTGTTGATAATGGAATGTGTCTGGGAAAGTTTCTTGTCAATGGAGTGTTAATAAGGCCCATTGAGATGGACATGGGGAACTTTTGTGTTTTCGGGAAATGGGCACCACTCACTTTGCCTATTCAATCCGAATCTCATTGATGAGTTTTGATAACAATGCCATCATGACGAGGCTTGATCAATATAATACTCAACCGAAAACCTACGGATGTATACACAAGTATTAAATATTATATTAGAGAGATAATTTCATCATCCGCATCCGTGTCTTTAACCTATAGTGTGTATGTAGCATCATTGTAGTAACTACTCTTAAACTCTACATGGAATAATTTGACCACCATGTGTATATGTAATGTAAGTGTTATACAGGAACATGTTATGTATGTATTTCTACTGATGATGTGGAAATTATAAAAGTATATTCTATTGGTATCAGTATCTAATGATTGTATCTTGTATGAAATGTAGTAAATCATTTGGTACTGGAATAGGGGTTGATGTATTTTATAAACCTATCATGTGTGTATGTATATACCCTGATGTGATTTTACAAATGAACCTTGATGTGTTGTGTGTGGGTGAATGTGTCATGTCATATGCATGCATATAATACAAGTATGTGGATAAACGAGCGTCTGCTGATACTGAACTTTGAACTGGTCTCTTGTGCTCTTCTCATTTAATTCATTATTCACATTCAAAACAAGCAAGTACTTCATGCGAGTAATGCAATGTAAATTGTTTACACCATTTACTTAGCTTAGCTATGTGTTGCAAATGTTTTTCAAGGATTTTTGAAACGCAATAATATAATTATGTTTTATATTTGTGCTGTTAATATTTGTAGCTATAGCTCTATATGGCTTTAGCTACCTACGATGTGTGATATTTGCATAATGATACTTTATATGTCTTTTAAGAATTTATGCGTAGATTCTTATTTAGAAGCAAGATTCGTGTAGTTTATTTTATAGTGTGTACAGAATGAATGGGATGCGGGTAGGAGCAAGAAAAAATATTATGGGATTCATGGTATTCGTCATCGTGCCAGGGATTGTTAAGCTACATTAATTTCGCTGGCATTAATCTATTAGTTGCTGGTAGGTGTCTTGTGTACTGTGTACTATACATAGGTTGTATGATACGTATTATCACGACATTACTTCCTATAAGAGGCATTATCTCGCTTTTGGTATCAGAAGAAGAAAAAGAGTTGCAGATGCCATATAATTTGTAACGCTTCACTGGTTATTATTGGCAAAAGACTTAATTTTTTGACATTGATGGAAATGAAAATGAGATAAGTTGGTGGGATTAATGTACTTTTTGACAGAGTGTGTAAATAATCTTCACTCCTGACAATCAGTAAACTGTAATGGATTAATTATCTTTGATTAAAGCATATGTTGTGTAAAGGAAAGAAAAACTTGTTATTGTAAAAGTGTGTAACTATAAAAATTCATACATACATACATGCTGGTATCTATTTCTATTACTTTTCAACTTTTTGGTAATATTAGTATTACTGCAGATTAATGGAACTCTTATATTGGAAGAATACAGTAGAACAAAAATTAATTAAATAAATGTTTTGTTGCGGAATATTTGGTGTCTACATATTAAAGTCTTAACTCCTCTTTTCTGACTTCTTACTTTCTTTTCTTTCAGCCGAGGATCCAGAATATCAAGGGGAAGAGACTGAGGATGATGACACTGATGGTGACGAAGATATTGTTCCTGAGCCTGAGTTAACGAGCGAAGCTAAGTCTTTTGTATCAAAAGTTGGGGACACAGTTCGACTACCATGTCACGGGGAACATCTAAGTAAGTCACTAACCTCAAATAAATAAAAAGTTTTTTGCACACACATTACAATTACAATTATGAAGCATGTCTATGGAACATGGAAGTAGTAGATAATAATAGTTAGAGTTTAGCTAATGAACACTTACTAAAGACTTCTTATGTGTACTTAAATGATAGTTCATATTAAAACATAAAATAACCCTACACATGTGTACATTGAAAATTATTCATTTCAGAACATTATGCTATTCTTTGGAAGATGAACAAAGAGATGATTGCCGTGGGTGACCATGTCGTGGGGCAATACGAAGCAGGTAGATTGCACGTAAATGGAACAGATTTGGTAATTACTAATATCAAATCTTCAGATACCGGCAACTATACCTGTGAAGTGTCATCAAAGGTTCCCATTGAAATTACGCACAAACTCTACATTGAAAGTAAGTCGAATACTAACCTCAAATTCCAGTAATGTAATATTTTTTATCGTGCTAGATGTTTTTCTCAGTATTATGATAATTGTGTATGCTGCATAAATAATTGAAATCTACAAATGGTAGAAATATTGTCGCATGCTCAGGAAGGAAAAAGTTAAATTCATACATCTCAGGGAAAGTCGGCTATCGCTTTGTACATTATTATTGTGTTTACGGGGATACGATAAGACAGACTGTTAATGTACAATATGTACCTATACTATATTTAATACTACCATATAATATTATACGTAGTATAAATACAAAACTGGGTTTCGTGTATCAGTGTTATTTTTCACATAGCAGATTGAAAAAAAGCTTCAGTGAATAATAAAGCTAAAAATATATATATGAAATCTAAATATATTACATACCCATATCTTTCATATTAGGACTCATTTAGAATTTCAGTTAGGTTGTGGAATAGATGTGATATCAAATAACAGCAATTTCATTTTTTCATTTAATTGGTACATTCAATCCGGGGTTATAACTTTACAATACCTGCAATATATCGCGCACATGGAAATATATTTTCAACAAAAAGAACTGTCAATGAAATAGTGTTTTACCGTATCAAAAATCATGCCTTATACGTAATAGAATATTAAACCAGGTTAAGTTAGATTACATAGTTGGAGGCAGGAACTTGTGAGTTAACAAGATGCTGGTGCGTAGACCACCATGTGTGCCCGTGCGTAAACGTAAACCCTCGACAAGAATACCACATTGCGTTGTGTTATCAGTATGGTATATCAAACGTAACAAGAAGATTGTATCAAACAAAACTCACAGACAAAACATAGTTCTGAAAACTTGAACGTGAACTTGAATGTCTTAAGATGGATGGGTATTTATATTGTCTCGTTAAACTGCATTTCATTTGCATGAAACTTGTAACTTTGAGGAAACCACGGAATACTGATTGTGTACACGTTGAGGATATATCAGACATATATATATTTCATACCTTATACAATTTAGAAAAGTAGTTTTACATGTATCTACACTCATAAAAGTAGAAAATCCTATAGCCAGTTGTTATGGTATATAACACTATATTTAAACAGCAGGTCATGTCATCCGTGTTCGCTAGTGTCAATGTCGAAAAACTAGAAACGGAAAGAAATGCGTGAAAACGCGTAGTGATAGATAGGGTGATAGAAAACATATTATGCATACACAGCACATTGACTAATACGAAGTGCAAACAGAAACGGAAGTAAAGAGAAAGAAGGGTTGAAAATTGCGTAGTACATAGGCGTTTTCTACAAAGCATAATTCTCAACAGGAGAGTTTTAAGTTGTTAGTATTAGTTTGCTATTGTTGACCGTTCATTCATTTCCGTGCTGTTTGTAATCAATCAATAGTAGTACCTGCCTACTCTGCCTACCTCTGAATATAATGGTAATAATTATTATTTGCAATACTCAAAGGTTTATTCACTTCACAACGACCCTCCTGTGCACATATACCTATAATAGTATATTATTACTATGAAAAAGCTGTTCTTGTATAGGTACTGTAGTAAGTCTTTATGTATTTAAGTAGACATTCTTTGAGTAGTAATACTTTTCTTAGACAGTTAATAAAAGAGTACTTACTAACGATAACGAATATATGCGAGGTTTTACTTTTCTTTCATAGAGCAATTTGTCAATCATTTAAATATGGTGTTTGCACAGACATTATTTGTGCACGGAAAGTAAAGAGTGAAAGAACGCTTTCATTCAAAGTCAAAGAGGTAGTCGACTGAGTAGACAGCTCACACGATTTTTACTCAGTAGCATTTGTAATTAGATGTTGTAATTGCTAAGCCATCAGACTTTGAATGATTTGGTATTAATACATCTACTAATAATATTATTATCTCCAGTATCTGGGAATAAAAACTAAAAATTAACTTTTTCCTGATATTTTCAGCCCAACCTCGCGCACGTTTCACTGCATCAAGTGTTGTCGTGAAACAAGGTGAACCCCTCAAGTTGTCATGCATTGTAGAGGGATATCCTTCTCCAAATGTCGCGTGGGAACGAAAGGTACGTGTGTGTTTTGTAAATTTTGTAATATTATAAGTATAACCTTTGCATCCTTCTTTAGCATAAGCAAACTACCTGTATATAAGTACTATGCTTAGGTATACACAGTAGTCTTCATTAGGATATGGAGCTTCTGCATTTATTTATTGTTTCAATAAAATGATACGGTGACCGTCCCTTTCATTTTCATGTTCGCCGATTATTAACTACACACCTTGGCGAATGAAAATAATAAACATATACCTACACAGTAGGTGAACGGTAGTTTTTGAATGTTTTTTATTGTTCTAATAGCAGGATTAAGTGTGTAGATAAATGTATACCGGGAACATTACATATTGCAGTGAGGAAATCATTGAATTTTTATTTTTAGGGTAGTTTTTCTAAATGTGTACTCACATGATACATGAATGATGCAAGCTATTTATTTACCAATCAAGGGTGACTTCATAAAAATTCTATGCTTTTTGGTTTAATGGTAGCTTAAAACCATGTATATCCCTACTAATCCCTACTATACCTACGCAAGTGATTTAGTTAATTTATATCATTTTCATACACCGGTAGTAGTAATAATGGACTCTGATCGTGACATCCAAGTAAATTCACTCAACCTTTCTCAGAATGCTTACATGGGATATTTATTTATAAATCCCTTCCATCATATAGTTTCCTATAATTCCTTAAACCAGTATAATATAACTACCTATATATGCAAGTATTACGTGCATCGATTTCTGCATTTTCAGTTCGTTTGTAATGATAATATTGTGTTCTTCCGCTTAGATTCGTGCGTGACATATTTCCAAATTAGGAATCTCAAAAATAACAATAGCTATTAGCTGTCGTCTTTTTTCCCGTATGAACAAATCATACCAAAACTAAACATCATAATGTAGACATTAACAAGGGAGAGAGAGAGAGTCAATGTCAATTAGTTACGGCATTATTTATGTACGTGCATATTATGCAACTTACTTATTATTGAGTTTATCGTTAATTTATCTGTAGTACAAATTTACAATTAGTGCAAGTCAAGTCTTAACACATTGCTTACATAATCGTAATATATGATACAATATAATATGATGTCACAGTCACTTCATCATGCTTAAAAATTGAGAACATTTTAAGTTACACTCGTCACGAATGTCAGTTAACAAGATTATTTACAACCATACTAATAATAGAAATACAACGATTACAACTAAAACCGTATCATTTTATTTTGAGTTGACTTTTACTTGACATTATACAACCTATTGGTCGACATACTGGAAAGCGTAAAAAAAGAACTTGTCTATCATTTTTTCTCACGACCCGGACTTGAATAACGACTCGACACAACTCTCGCATTTAGTCAAACTTAAAATAATGCACAATGCGTTTCTTTTTATCACGTCATCCTCTATCCTCTAGATTACATTACATAACTCCCATTAACTTCTATTTGCTACTTTATTACTCGTTAGACAACCAGAATGAAAGATTC
>JAQFYB010006655.1:0-11877 GCA_034694085.1 Pogonognathellus longicornis
CTTGCATGCAAACTTTCAAACACATTCCGGTCATTCCATATATTAGAGCCACATTCGGCTTGGCACACTTTGACTTGACAGTTGACACTATTTTGTGTATAATTGGTGTAATTCACTTGAACTGTCACACATACAAGACAGCAGTTTGTGCTTTGTGCGTTCTCCCTGATTTTATTCAAAAACCGATCTTCCTAATTATTCCAAAATTGCAAAATTCGGAGGGCAGCGCTTCGCGCTGCCCGCCGAATTTTCAAAAACTGCCCTCTGAGAGGGCAGCGCTTCCCGCTGCCCTGCCCGGTAGCGTCGCTACCAAATTTTTACATTTTCTGTATGACTGGTTTAAACAGTCTGTTAGGCTATTTAAGTAATATTTACTTATAAATAGTAACTATCAACTCCATATTATGGAACATTCCTCAATTCCTCATTTTCATAGGGGATTTGAATACTCTCCTCCCTACTTACTTAGAAGAGTGTCAGTGACCAGTACTCTCTACAGAATATATATATAGCATAGCACGCTACACTTAAATAGTATAACTTAGCCATACACCATCATGCAGGGTTTCCAGAATATTAACATGAGAGTATGCTTAATAAATGTAAGATTTGACGAAATATTCTATTTCAAGTTAAAAAAAACCATGCAAAAATACGTAATATTTGGAATTTTTTAAGTAAAAAGGTTAACTAAAATTGGAAACAATAAAGAATTGCGGTAATTTTTACGTGTATACTACCAACTACAGAGTTGGTGATTTTGGAGACTTTTGAGTATATTTGTTCACCATTACAATCGGTTTTTTTTCTGCTTTTTTGTAGCATAAGCCGATCTGTCTTCGCGGAAAGTCATCTCATCGAGCATCTCCAAGCAGAACAGATGGGAAAAACTGGAAACTGTTCACACTACCAAACAGACTGTAAGCTTTCCATGTTTACATGGCAAGATAAAAATGCAAGCCCATAAATTAGTTAATTGCATTTTCATAACATAGGTAAGAATACATTTCTGTATTACATATATCAATGGCGTAGCCAGGAGGTACAAGGGGCAATTTCCCCCCGAAATCCGGAAAAAATAAGTTATTTTACCAAAAAGCCGAAATTTTTCGCGCTACCCGCGAATTTTGTATTGTATTTTATGTTCAATTTTGCCCAAAATTTGCTTGCTCTTTTTCGCACTTCGCGTGAAAATTAGCACGTATATACACTATGTTTTTAGCTTGCCCCCCCTACCCCCGAAACCAAAGCCTGGCTACGCCTTTGACATATATCATCGCCCAGTTTATTCTGAATTCTCACTTACGATTGGAAAGAAGACTAAAAAATAAACTGACAATTTAAACCTTCAATTTTGATTCTTTTTACATTTTTGTTTTTTTAATGCTGGTGAAAATGTGAATGAATAAAAATATGTAAAAATGTAAAAACCTGTATATTGTAGCGAAAAAAAGTTAAATATTGTGGGTTGTTAAAAATCAGTTCAATGCATTGAAAAATAATTATATAGTTCGAAAATATTATATAACACATACTTTGCCACATTAAAAACAACTACGCCTATTTAAAGTTTGAAATGTAATGTTCAAACGTTTGGGTTGCCAGTGCTCATTGTTTGCAAAACTAAAAGAAGTATTGTCATATAATGAAATGAAAAAAGATCCCGAGATAAAAATTGATTGTGAGAGTAGTTTAATTTTGTTACAACTCATTCATTTATTCCATTTAAATTGACTAGCATGAATGCTTAATAATGTCATAGAAAAAAATCCACTTATTAACTTGAAAATTGACCCTCGTCGTTTTGAATGAAATTAATTGGGTATTCTCGCAAGGTATACAGCGAGTAAGTATTAAGTCACGTACAGGTGTAGTATTTAACATAAATTAGCCCAAAAAACACGACTCGAAACAGGAAATGACAGGTAATCCAAAATAAAATTCAACTTTTCCATGTACAAATGTATGTTTTAATATGCATTCGAACTCAGTATTTACATGGTGGCATGATACATAATATTCAAATGACTCTGAAGATTCTGAGACTTCGGATTTACTTAACTCTCGGCTGCACCTTTTCCAAATAACGACAACAAGAGTGTCGCCAGATTTTGTTATTGTGGTCGCAACCTATAATGCTGCCAGACACGATCTTTCCATACTTGTCCATTGGAACCTGACATCACAGATTCGACAGTCGGTGTCTCTTGATTTTTCACTGTTATATTTATTATGATTTAGTCGGTACATCCAATTTTCTTTTTTCACTATAGCCCATCATAAAACCACACAACCAACATTTTAATAGCAGTTCAAAATTTTAAAATAAAGAAAAAATTAAATTAAATTAAAAAATAAACATGTCTTCTTAAATTAATTTAATATTAAGAAACCTTCCCGATAAATTAAGTATTTGAACTTAACTTTCACATTCCCTTAAGTTCATGTCAGCCTCATAACAATTAAAAGTCTAGCGAGACTTAAAATATTATATGTGAAACGAAATAAAATAATAGCTAATCACTAATCACGTTTAAATTATTTAGTTAAATGCCATAGCCAAAAGGTTTTAGGTTTTTATCATTAGGACGTTAATTTAAGTTATTTCTCAATTCAATAAAGGGATAATAAAATACCCTAGGGATATTCATATTTTGTACAAAATAATTTAAACGGTCATTATAGTGTAAAGCATAGACAATTTTTGCTACGTTACATATTATTATAATAATATAAATGCATTTTATGATTATGTTGAAGTATTTTAAAATAAAATATTTGTACAATTTATTTGATAAACGTTTTTAGTGAGTATTTCAATTAATTGGGAGGTTGGTTGCAAATAGGTTTTATAAAATGACAAATAGATTTTAAGATGTACGAGTTTCTACAATAGAAATTGGCTGACATTCATTTTCTACAGCATTTATATTGAAATGGTTATCCTGTGGTTCTTGCAGTTCTTGAAGATGAACTTGACTTTTTTGACTTTCTTGGATTTGTTTGTCTAAGGCGTCAATCGGTACTACGGGTACTACGGATTCAATACCATTTTCACTATCCTCTGATGTACTTCCGGAGGCTGAATGTGATTGATTCACTGCCACAGACTGTGAAGATGTTATTCTAACATTCGTTGAAGCGGGGGCCGACTTCGTTTCTGCCAAATGCAAAACATTAATTTAATCTTCAATCACTAATTAATAGGTATAGGAATACCTAAATCGTTTGATTAATTTACTCAATGATGAAATTAACCAATTATTAAATTATTATCTAGCTGTATACAGAAAAAGCATACAAATCAAAAAAAAAACTTACAAGGAGTGCAAAAGAGAATCAAAGGTTTAATAAATAATTTCAAATGACAAATTATTAAATGAACAACTTTCGCAATAATAATGGAAAAAATGTTCTATTGAGATGTGGATTAAAATTATTTAAACATTGATGATAAACAAATGAAGGATAAATTGACACTTCGGATCCTACCTTCATATTCGTAAGCTTCTTTTTTACAATTTACTCTGATTTCATGAGACCCCACGAATTCAATGCCCATGCATCGCTTTACGTGTCCTTGCAACCGATCAGTTTTCCTACTGACTTCCTGCCCACAGTTTTTACAAATGGCCATAAATCGTTCACCTCCATTGTCGACCGAGTCAGACACTGTCTCTGTATAATACTGCCACACTTGATGCGCTTTCTTTCGGCCACGTGTAAAAGTTCGGTTGAAATCTGATGTTGTTGTTGAGGGCGCACTTTGAATCACTGGTACAGGTTTTCTCTTTGGAATAACTTTCTTGGTAACGTGGCTACTACCAATCCCTGGTATTTTCTTTCCCCGAGCAATGTACTTGGCAAGACATTTTGTAATATGCGGTTTCAATCTGTCTGCTCTTCCACTCACCTCAATTTTACAAATCTTGCAAACCGCAAGAAATCGACAATTGCCTTTGTTCGCTGGTAATTTTATACGTTTGAAATATTTCCAAGTTGGACACTTTGGTCGTCCAAGGCGCACACTACTGTTTCTCACTTTAGAAAGGGATGAACCCGTCGGAACAAAATCCGCATCCTTTACATCAGAAGCTTCAGTAGAACTTCCTTCACTATCGCTTGAATTACTTTGGTCACTTTGATGGACTTTCATGCGTTTCCCTTCCAAAGATGTGGTGTTTGAATGTCTTTTAAGGCAAGGTTTAAAATCGGGTCCTAAGAGTTAAATCATAATGTTTTCAAGATTTTTTTAAATATCTTACAATTACTACAATTACAAAGCAAGCCTTATTCAACACATTTGAAAACCTTTGAAAACCTTTAAAACCACAAATAATAATAATAATAAAGTATATATTAAAAAAACATTTCACCTTGTAATGAATGGTGTATCACATTTCCAACATTTGAAGGCATTTCATCTTCAGAAACAGGTTCATTTTTGACTAAAACAATCATAAATTACTTACTATTTGCCAAAAAATTAACCGTTGAATTAGTGTTCAAAACATTAAAATAAAAAACATTCAATTACTTGTTATTCGACTGGGATAT
Source organism: Pogonognathellus longicornis (assembly GCA_034694085.1). Classification (NCBI taxonomy): domain Eukaryota; kingdom Metazoa; phylum Arthropoda; class Collembola; order Entomobryomorpha; family Tomoceridae; genus Pogonognathellus; species Pogonognathellus longicornis. Next base: position 4,558 of record JAQFYB010006655.1, read on the forward strand.
TCAACGGGAGTAACGGAACTATCACCTTTTGACTGATTGCTTAAAGATGTTCCGGCATTCCCTTTCACACTTTTGAGATCTAATCACAAAATGATTGTTTATAAACAAAATTATTTACTTTAATATTTGACACCTTGTTCACATTTAATGTAAAAAAATGTTTTTTAACAAAAACAACGTGTGATTTCGAACCTTTCTTTTGAATATTTCTAAATCCCGTTAAAGTTTGTTTGCGTCTTGTAATTTCTGCCAACTTGGCACTGACTGGTGGCCCCGAAGGACTGGGGGATTTCGTTGCCTTCTGAATGAAAGTTTTTAACAATCCAACTTCTTTTTCCAAATTGTAAATTCGGTTGGTCAGCCGCCATATAGTATCTTTTGCTGCATTCATTTCATTCTCCAAGGCGTTTTGACGGACTTCCAAAGTCATTTTAAAGCTAACTGCTACATACAATTAAATAATGATTATAGTTGCTTTAATGTAATATGATATAAAATATTTAAATTGTATTTAAGTTGTAAGTCGTTGACATACATATTGATTGATTTTGCTTTGAATTTAGATGTTGAAAATATGTGTATTATGAAATTATGAACAAAAATCCATGGATCATTTATAAGTTATCGTTTGTTTGTTGATTGTCCACCTATTAAAAAAATTAAACATTGAATTAGGTAGGTATGTATTTTAATTCAATCACCCAGTACAGATAAATAAAAGAAATACGTTTTTAAAGTGTAATATGCTATGTGTACAGCCAGTTTAGTATTTTCGACTGTCGACACTTCAATTACAGCGGATACACTTTAAGAAAACTCACGTATAGATATAATAAGATAAATTGTAAATATACTATAAATAGTAATAATTATAATACAATTAATCCACTGCAATACTGCAAAACACAATAAGGCATTTTGGAAATTTACCCTGGATGAGGTCACGGTGGCCTCCTTGCTTGATTTAGGACTTAGGAGTAGGAGCACCAGGGAGCCCCCCCATGTGACTTTATCCAGGGTAAATTTCCAAAGCCCTGTAAATAGAAATTATTAAAATTAAAGTTTGCTAAATGCAAAATGAAATACCTTCCAAAAAGTTTCCAAATAAACAATATCAGGTAATTTAATTCTAACCTTGGTTCAAAATCCGTGCAGTTTTTCAGTTCTACAACCGAGCTTATTGCACGATTTAGCTTCCAGGCATCAAATATCTCTTAGCCGGAAACTTGTTAAGAAAGCATAATGCAACAATGCAACAATGCAAGCGTTTGTGAAGTACAACTGTGCTCTACAATAATGTACTTTCAAATTTTTTAAAAAAAACATACGGTAGTGTGTTTCGTCGATTTTAACACCACAGATATTTTGATACTGAATTACTTCAACTTCATTACAGGAATTCATTTTGCGAGAACGCAAAGCTTCCTTTTTCCATTTTCAAGATTGAAATACATACCATCAAATCGAGTAAATCGATATGCATATTCGTCTAATGCTGCTTTTTACTCTACAGATCAACAAATTTTACCTGGGAATTACGGATAGATTTGTATTTTTGGTAAACTGGTAAATTAGCTACTACATATCATCAAAACATCTACAAATTAAATTGTTTTAAAACTATAATATAACTCATTCTTTCACTTGTGTACTGATGACTGATGTACGTACATTGTACACAATCTGATTATTACAACCAGGAAACCTTGATTGTAGCACCATTGTTTGGTCAGTCGTACTCGTTCGTAATAGCATTCTGGTAATCGGGATTTCCGGGATTGCTCTACATACGGGGGCCAGAATATAATCTGATGAAATATAATTGCCTTATTAAAATAGTTGCGTTAACTTGCACCAACACCAAGTTTGAAGTTGTACAGGGTGTCCTAAGCATCTTTGGCTAATGACTACATGGGTAGTCATTTCGCTCTATGTTTTGCCTGATGAAATTTGGAATTCTCTATAGCTGCAAAGGATGCTTGGTCACCCTGTAGAATAAAATCGTAACCCCATTAGCACAATTAAGTTATTGAATTTCAGTATGGGGGAACTTTGTTTAATCTGATGTTGAAATCAAGGCCGTATCCAAAAATTGGCTTCGAGTGGCGGGGAAAATCTCAATATGAAGAACAAATGTGCCCAAGAATTTCGTAGCGCGAAAAATTAAGCCAAAAATCAACGTAAGTAGTTGAATTGATGATTGTAGTAATAAAAAATCTTTATAATTCTATAAATTCTATAATGATAATTTTATATTTATTTTAAACAAATTAAATTTAGTTTCATGGGTAAAAATGCTTGATGCATGCATTTAATTTTATTCATTAGTACCATTAAAACAGATAAAAGGTTTAGTTTATTAGGAAGCTGGAAGACGTTTCTTTGATTAAAAAACTTAAAGCTAAAAACTGCGGGTTATATCGTATTTATTTTTTGCAGAATACAATTGCAGATTACATTACAATACAATGTAAAGAACAATTCAGTGTCAACAATTGTAGGTATTTGTAGTAGTCGTGCTTATCGTTTACAGACGATCAAATTGTGTGGCGTTGGTACAATTGTTGATGCACAGTTTACTTTTATTTCGCTGTCATATTGTGAATTAGGGTCCTTTATAAACGTGTAGCGTTGACACAAGCCAGTAATGAATAAGAACAATTCATCTTTAGCTAAAGTTACACCGGGACAAATTCTTTTCCCATACCCAAAAATCAAGTCAACTTTGTTTGCAAGACTTCTAAGTATTTCGGAGCCATCCTCATTTAAAAATCGCGCAGGCATAAAATTTTCAGGTCCATCCCAAAGAATTGGATCCTGCATGGCATCATAAATATTTGGGATTACAATTGTGTGTTTCGGAATGACGTATCCATCAATTTCCACCTCATCCGATGTTTCGTGAGGAACTGCCATTGGTACCATTCCAGAATAACGAAGTATTTCTAAAATAACTGCTTCAATGTACGGTAGTCTAAAAAAATTGAAAGAATTAAAAATTCCATATTTTAATTCCAATTTTCCCCGATTTCTCAATGTTTTTCAAATTTCCCAAAGTTTTGAAAATTCTTGATAAACTCGTTGCCCGGTTTTTTGCTAACCCTGATTTTGTGAATGTTTAAGTATAATAAAAGATTCAATCCGAATTGTACTTACAATGGGCGATCGGTTAAAGTGGGGAGCCTATTTGGCCCAATTACTTCGTCAATTTCATCCTGCATTTTATTTTGTACATCTGGATGTCGAATCAGAATCGCTAACAGCCAAGTTAAAGCCGTTGACACAGTTTCAGTCCCAGCTTGTAGTAAATCACCTATGGTGCCCATTGTATTTCGCGCTGTGTATAACATAAATAATAATATATATTTGACAGCGTAAGGATTTATTGACTTATTTTACTGTTGACGATAAAAGACTATTTTTTTAATAAAAGAATAATATTAAGTTATTAATATTTTTCACTTCGATTATTATTAATTAGTGTTCACCTCCACTAGCGCCGTAAAATGTCGATGTTGTGTCATGCGTAGTTCTGATTTTTTGTAAAAATGCCTCAATGATGTCTCTTGGATCGTCATCGCCCTCTTTTAGAAATTCTTTGTGCGATTCAATGGCTTTAGTCACGAAAACGTTTTGTTGACTAACGGATTGCACCAAATTATTCCAACCACTAGCGTCTGGAAAACGCTGAGCCAATGATGGGAAGAAGTAAACAAGAGGAGTCAAACCACTTGCCATTCTGAAATCATATTGCTATACTAGTTTAGTGAAGACTCGAAAGCTTTATTTACCCTCTCATGCACGTACACTACGACATGTCATAGTCATAGTATGTGTCTTGCCATAAACCATTATTAAGACTGAGAATACGGAAAATATATTATTAAATATAAATATACTTTAAAATAATCGTAGTTTTTAATTTTTGGACCTTTTTGTTGATTTTAAGATGGCTCTAAAAATTTCATTTTCCTCTTGTTTACTTTCTCCTGATATTACTGTCCACAATGCCCCGACAGCTGCTTCATTGAAGAGGTCAACATTGATTGTCACTTTTCCATCTTGTTTGTCCATCGTTTCCCAAAGTATCTTTAACTGTTCTTGTAATAAAATCTCAATTTTCTTTGAACCCACCCCAAAATTCTTCAACGTCTTTAATACAAAACCACGCTGTTCTTCATTTGTCTTTCCTGTACTCCATATAAGACCTGAGGATATACAGGGTGTAGATTAAGTCACACTAACTTTTCGAATAGCAATATCTCACGCACCAAGAGGAATTATGAGATGCAATAAATATCAATCGAAAGATGAAATTCAACAATTATTTTCGTATATAAGAGTTGTTTAACTGTGGCAATGTAATGAGATTGTAATTAGGCTTCTTGTAAAATGGCATGGGTATATCCCATAATATATGTTAAAATGCAGTCTCAATATTAATTTGAACTACAGTAGTTCATGAACCAGGTAAAATTAAGAGTTATAATGAATATCATCCAAACGTGGAGACTTTAAAGGTCATTTTCATGTCTTGTATGGGTTGTCTACCTTTGATAATGTAACCTGGACGAAATAACGGCTTTAGAAAAACTTGTCAGTGCCTTACTCAATTACAAACTATTATTCAAACAATACCTTCACTGAGAAACAATTTAATAAAATATTTAACGATAAATCACTCATTTAGAATTCATCACCTGAACGATCTTCCCCTCTGATTTCACGTGTAGCTTCGAATTTAGGTCTGCTTTGCAACTGCGGTAGACTGAACACTTTCTTGATTGTCTCAAAATCAGTCAAAACAATACATCTATACAAATACACATTAGCAATTAGCAAAAGGGATACTACTAGGTTAAATAACTACTTTACATTTTTTACAATACAAAATGTTTAACAGAATTAACAATGTTGTAGTATTGCTAAAAACCCAAACATGAATTTAGATACTCACAATGAAATTTCGCAAACCTACCAAATCGAAAGATTTAAATTTACCAAAAAAAGCAGATTTTTTCAGCTAAAATCATCACTACCATACATTAGCAGGCGCGTACCCAGGGGTACACATAGGGTGCAAGTGCACCCCCCACAATGCTCAAAAATTTAAAGGTTATTTTGCCCTAAAATTTTAAAAAATTTCGCACTAGGCGCGATTTTAATGCGTTTTATGTTGGTTTTAACCTATCTGTAATTAATAGGCGTTATTATGGACTAAATTGTACCTCATATTCCAATTTTGCTCTCCCAATATTTAATTTCTGTGTACAACATTGCTGTGCACCCCCAGCTTATGATCCTGGGTACGCGCCTGTACATTGGTATATTACCAAGGCCGTACCGAAGGGGGAGGCATTGGAGAACGTGCCTCCACAGTTCCACTTGATATTTATTAGCGTTTTGGTTTTTTTAGTTTGATTTACTCAATTTATACACTTTTGCTATATACTTTTCTGTTCCTACAAATATTTCAATCTTATTACTCTCATTTCGTATGGGAACTAAATCTTCATACACGTAGATGGTAAGACATAAATAATTTTAGTATATTTTATAACCCTGTTTAATGACTTTTTAGTAGATCTAAAAACATAAATGCTTGGTTACTTGCTGACGTTGGACAAAATGGTTTTGCAAATTTTATTTAAACAATTATACACAATGTATACAGATTAATTAAAAATAATATCTTGGGTACGTGCCTGTATGATTTACTCTTACAAAAATAGCATTTGAGTTTGAGTATACAAACCAACATAGGCGTAACCAGGATTTGGTTTCGGGGTAGGTGTAGAGAGATGCTAGGTATGAAATTTTAAAACATAAGGTGAAAAATTTGAGAGCAAAAATGAACATAAAATGCATACAATTCCAGCGTAGCGCGAAAAATTTCGCGATTTTATGTACTTTTTTTGGTATTCTCTTTTTTCTGGATTTCGGAGGGGGGAGCACTTGCAATTGGTTTGCACTGGCGTAGCCGGGGGGGGGGCTTGCCCCCGGACTGCGCCAGTGCAAACCACACTATATGCCAAATCTATTGTTCAGTAAGAATACAAATTTTACTTATCATTAAAAATTATTATAACGAAAAACACACCGGTAACTTCCGAAATTCAAAGCAATGATGTTTCCATATTTTCGTTTAAGTTCTATTAGTCTTTTGTGGGGCTCCTGTCCTAAAACGTATGCACTCCCAACGAACGGCAGATTAATGGGTCCTAACAAAATGACCAAGAACAATAATTTGTAATTTTAATATTTTTATATAATCGATACAATGTTGAATTAAAATTCGTGAGGTGTAAATTGTGCTTACCTGGTGGATAATTTTTATATTTTGGGGAATTGTGATATAAAATAACTAAATACAAAATGCCTACTGCAAATATAAACAGAAATAAATGTAACATCTTGAATTCTTGAATGTCGTATGAAGATGAAGTGAGAATAATATTAGGCATTTATAGTTATTTTCCTTATACAAAAAAAAATTGCACGTGTTGTTTTTTTCTTATCATAAGCTGCCAATTTGCATGAGCATCATTGTATTGATTGTTGTAGGTAGTCCAAGTTCATCTTCATATCAGTGTTAAGACATTTAATATTGGTGTGATGTTTCATTTGAAAAATACCAATTTAATTTTTTTGATTAGACATAAAAATTTAACCAATTATTTAAAACGACTTTAAAATATAGTTGGTACTTATTATGAAGTGATATTATGTATTAAGTAATATTATTATTGCTTAAGGCTAAAACTGCTATTGTTGTCTAACTTCATTATGTGATCTTGAATGGTGTAGGTAAAACAAGAAAAATTTAATGTGTCCATTTTGTTGATTAACCTCACTGGATAAAAATTGTAGTAAACAGTGCACGTGTGTCTCAAGGATTAATCGTACATTGCATCGTACCTTATAATAATATTTCAAGGCTTAGTGGAATGACCATAGCCGTATTCAGGGGGTGGGCAAGGGACAATTGCCAACCCCGAAATCCCAAAAAAAGAGGTTAGGTATTTTGCCTTGAAAGGGGAAAATAACCTCTTTTTTGGGCATTTTGCCCTCCCCAAAATATATTTTGCTCTCTCTGAAATCGATTTCTGGATACCGCCGTGGTAATGATAATAAGAAATCTATTGCAATTTGCTACTTATTCACATGTAAATGCATTGCACCTTCGTGTTAAAAATATAATTTTAATTATTGTAGTAAATTATTGCCCTAAAATACAGCAATTACCCAGGAAGACAGATTCTAGGGTTTTCTTAGGGATTGATGTGTGGCAAAGGGTTTTTATTGGGGAAATTGTTTTTC
>JAQFYB010006656.1:0-11876 GCA_034694085.1 Pogonognathellus longicornis
GCGCGACACAGAACACACGGCAATACCACTGTGTACACTCTACTGCGCACCCGACCACTGTTTTGCCCCTACAGTATTTCTGTACAGGAATGAACTATGCATATTGCAAAGCGACTACCTATATGCATAGGTATATAATTCTTACTAATCTGAAATGCATTCCAAGTGTAACTTTTGTTATGAGTAATAACCGTTGCGTTTTGCAGTCTAGTCTAGAGTAGTAAAGGTAGGTATAAAATATTGCATTTTGCAATGCAAGTACATTGCTAGGTAAACCATTTTTAATCCTCATTGATTAAAGCTCGTAAATATCTAGCGGAGCAGTTAGAATCTGGTGTATTTAGTGCTAAAGTTTTTGAAGCATTCTATAATCGGAATTCGCATATGTTAATAATCACCTTTACTCTTAAAGCCGAACTCTTGAACTCTAGCGACTAAAGTAGAAGCTCACAATATGCCTAAGCAAGCATACCATAAAGTAAATTGAGTGTTTCAGTTTGCGTTTTGTGTGAATCATGTAAAATTCGGGTGAGAAGCTGATGATGTGTCCGGACTAGTACAGTCATCAAACCGAACCGAATGTAATTTCATTTTAGTTCTAGGTATTTAAGGCCCTTCCTTGATGAGTGGGCTAGACAGCTAACCACTATTTACAACTTGATACAATGATATGCTGGTTCTTACACTATTACTTATACATATAGTGAAAGAGGAATTCAATGCAATCCATCCTATACACATGTTATACACATAGTTGAGCCCAAGGCTGGGGTTGCTGTTGCTTTTGATATGCTGCCGGCTTTTAGAATGTGCATGGGGTCTTTTAGCATAATATCACGAACAATGTTCGACGAGCAGAGCACTACATGCTGTATACACACTATATCTATATTTTAGGCATATACACGAGTTTAGTAAATGTATTGAAAGTGTGTGTGTGTATGTGTGTGTGTGAAATACCTATCTACCTACATAAATAGATGCAAAAGTGCATGAGAGTGCATAGAACTCTCCATTGCATTTTATTCCGAGTCCGCTCTAGTGTAGTGAACTGAACTGAACTTCAAGGCAAGTCACATAGCAACAACATGAGTGTAGTCTGAGAGTGAGTGAGAGAGCTCATTCCATAATTCCAATCAAAAAATGTACAACTTTGAGTAATCTTTATCCTAGCTATGTTGCTTGCTCAGCTTTTTTGAGTCATACAAAGTGCACAGACATAGTGTAGCATGTATATGTATGTATGTATAATCTTTAGCATACTACTACACTACACTGCAACACACAAGTTTAGTTTAATGCATGACATTGTCTAGGAGTGTAAAAGAGTGGAGAAGTCTGTAGACTGTAGATGGGTTTTCATTGCAATTCAAGGCGAGTCATGAAGTAGGAGGGAATGCGGTAGGAGGAGGGTAAAGGCAATATTCGGGAATGGTAGATGACTGACTGTATCAACTGAGTAGTTTACTATTACCTAAGGCGTATAGTGCAGTGCAATTGCAACTTGCAGTTAAATGCACAAGGGTTGATTTTGATTTTCCGTATCAGAAATAATTTAAAAATATCAAGCCATGTCAGCCAGAATATTATACTACATAGAACTCACAATAATATTTCTCAGCTCAACATACATACACCATTTACTTTAGTTAGGTACAAGGACTATCCCTTCCTTTCCGATAACACATTATGCATTATATTATTATTATGCAGTTTTTCTTTCCTTCCAACTAACAACCAACGCCGTATGTGAATGTGACTAATGCAATGGATGAAAAACTTTCTACATTTATAAGCTAACATTGTGCATTCTGCATAATATATTGTACATGTGTAATATAGACTCAATGTACTGGCTATCAAAGGATGAGTTACACGTTACGCTAGAAGAGTACTACATACTAAGGAGTGTAGAATGCTATTTACACTTATAATACACGTATAGCACTTACATGCACAATTCCTTCGTGCTGTGTACTATGTAACATTTGATTTGATGCTTATGGTTATTATATGGCGGAGATTTTAGATGTGTTGTATGTGTATAGGAGAGATGAAGAAGATTATCATGATGGAAGAGCGACTCTGCGACAACGTGAGCAAATGCTTGTTGTAGCTATGTGCAATGTGTATGTGCATGAAACTCAATTTGACCCAACGAACAATAAAGCGACGCAACGGTACACTCTATCTTTATGTTTGACATCTGAACTGGATTGGTTTGTATGTACAAAGCATTGCTATGTTCTATTATTCATTATCAAGTTGATGCTCCATGTGTAGAATGTGTACATTATCAGAATATTTAATCATCCCTACCATCATTTTCGATCTGTGCAAGTAATTGTTCATACTACACATGTTTTTCAACGCCTAAAATACACAGCCAATAATATTTGCAGACATTGCTTGCTTGCCACGGTTTATTCCGTACAATTCGAAATTCGATTACAGTTTCGTGTTTATATAGACATTCTTAGATTACATAGTAGTGTATACCTATATAGGTAATGTATTTTGCTAATATTTATGGCGTGAGAAATGACTTTCACAATGATATTATGTGTGTAATGTGAGTATAAATATTTCTTTTATATTTTAATGTAAGTATTTGTCAATAATTTATCTTGCTTTAACTTAATTGTGGACTAGGAGCGGAAATACTAATTGGGTCTTGTGCACTACTGCAGTTAACTTTTGCGAAATATTTCAGTGTAAACCGTTTAAACTTTGGCTTCTTTAAAATAATGATGGTGAATGTAAGTGATGGATCCTTTTGTTTACGACCATTTGCTCGACTAGTCGTCTCCACAGTCATTTTCCCATGACCTTCATTTGCATGGTTCCCGTAACGCACGTTTTTGCACTCGCAGCAGTTAATTGTGTATTACCTTATTCTGAGAAATCGTAGTCGTAAAATTATAATTAGCTTGCAATAATATTATTTCCATTAGTAGATACTGCTTGTGTATACATAAAGGGCATTATTAGATACATCTTTTTCCTTTGACTCTCAGAGGCAAGTTTTCATAAGCAACTAAGTTACTTAACTTACCCCTCTCTTTTTTCCTTGTCCTTTTGCATTACAAGCTCATATCAAAGCTAAATACAAGTCCAATGTTAATTTCGTGATGCAATTTAAATCTCAATTTTTGTAGTTCTTCGAATTACTAATTAGACCACATATTATTACCTTCTTTAACCACAATAAATTGCTAGCATGCTAATTGCTTGTGAATGACTGAATGTCTTTATAAAGTAAACACTAAAGCCAATTTCCCGTGTACTTTGTTAACTGTTATTATGCATTGTTCTTAAAACGTGCTTTCCATTTCTTGAATGGTTCTACCATACTCATTCAGTTATAAACCAAATTACATCTTTCAACAACTACAATATCATAATACATACTAATCTAAGGAAGTATTTATTACAAAATGCTTCCATAAGGGCACACTAATGCAAACTACAAATACAAAGATATAATTTTGTTGCCATACTCAAATAAATGTCTTTCAAAAAAATCGACATCCGAAAAATAAAATCCACCCTTAATCATTACAGATTCAAGTGAACTAAAAAAATTTGTCTCATTATGTTTATTTGTAATTCATTCTTTAATTGTGGTGTTTTTCGATGTACATCTATGTATGCGTGTTTTGTGTTGCAAATGTGTCTTAGAACACAAAATATTATGCATCATATCATACATATGCCTCTCAGTCTGTACACTTGCACTTAGTTTAATCAATAAGACTATTTCTGGCGCTTCCGAAAAGTAATTTTCCATTATGATTACTATTACTTACAAGTGAAATGATTTACGTCAAGTCTGCATTAGTCATGGAAATTTTCACAGTATCAACTGTGTTTGTTATATAGGTAGCTAGGAGAATCTACCCGGCTGATAGTGACTGGAGCTCCATGAATGAGCAATACGGGAACAGGACAATTAGAGGCATTGTCCACTGTATTACATAGGTTACTACTCCTGAATTACACACTACACATCTATATGGTCGTAGTCACCCGGCTAGACGAAAGTACATCATCATCATATATTATCACAGAGAGAGAGAGAAAGAGAACACAGTCATGGGATCTTTGTTTTACGCCAGTGTACGTATAATAGTGAGACAAAGCAACCCACTCAGCAGACTGCGTTGTTTTCTACTACTAGTACTATGAACCTATGATTATGTATATCCAGTCTCATAGTCTATGTCTCTATGTCTACAGATTATAGCTACACCGGGCATTTTGGATAAGAATGCTAGTCCTAGGATATACATGTACTATGATGAGAGGGAGAAGAGCAAATCAGTTACCGCATATGCGACATAGCATCATATCAGCATCATGAAATACACATAGGCGTTGTTGGGAAAGCCAGACATATAGCATAGGAGGCACACACATGTAATACATACTAATAATGTGTGAAATGGAAGAAATAACATGTATTTTGTAGATATATTCATACATAGGATATATATTTATGTTCTTTATACAAAACGGGTCGTTTCCGTATTATAGAGTAGGTAGGTATGGGGTATGTATGTATATGAGTGTTCCTTCCTTATGTATCGGGTACAAAGACTCCCGTTTGTATAAAAAGGGACAACTCGATTCTCTTTTCGAAAATCTCTTTTACGAATCATATCATGGCCGATCCTGTGTGTGTGTGTGCTGCTGACGAGACGAGAATGTTTATAACTCTGTCCAAAACTCTGCACATTTGCTCCGTTTGCTATTCTTGGGTGCCCCAACTTATTGTTAGTGGTCTGGTATGGTGCGACAAAATATTTTATTCCTATAGTCTAACGATTTGTAGCATGTAGCAAGTAATCTCCGGCCCTATTGTCAGATAGCACTATACACTACCACCAACTTCAATAAACACACTAAATAGAGCTCAAAGTCCATTTGTTTCCAACGTAGTAGTACTATTATGTAGTACATTGTATTGTAGCTAATAAAGTGAACGAACCGATAGAAAAAATATTGCACCTTAAAAAATGCCACTTTAGCATCTAAAGTATATACCTAGATATGTGACTATAGTACTGTATGATTATACAAACCTAGTAAAGTAAACCTTTTTTAAAAACTAAGATTAGTACAAACACAATGACGATATAAATGAACTTTTTTATGGTTTAAGGGTTAAAATTATACAAAATTACAGACTATTTATTGTACAGAAAGCTAATATTCACCAAACTTAATTCTGTAAAAGCATGCAAGTATTGCTAGTATTGCCTGTAAATCATAAAATTTGTACGAGAATTCTCAATAACTGCCAATGAATGGCATTTAATAATATTCAGCTAAAACCTAAGACTGAAAAGGCACCTTCTTAAACTATGACTGAACTTTATTATCTTTGTAATTCAAGTCATTAGTTGATATTGAAAACTAATATATAGAATTACAGTTTATTTTGGAATGAATCGGTGGTTCGTTGGGTTAAAAACGTTAATTTCTAGTGTTTGAGACTGAGACAGAGCATGAGACAAACTGGTGTATTGTTAGCTCCTAAATCGTTGCGTTGGACCTATAGATGTCATCATGTTTGATATCTACATGGTACACCACTGTGTGAATCCTGTAGAAGTTACAACTCCCGTCTGTCTACGTCTGCTGAGATGAACATCCATTAAAGATAACAGGTACGTAAACTAACTTTCATGTATACACTTCTGCACTCATTTATATTTACATTGGAATTCCACACTACATATTACAATACGTGAAGCTGAGCCACACTTTTCCATTAATGTATAATATAGCGATACTTTTCCTATTGCTACACAAATTATAATAGTAACAGCTAGTGGGTAGACAAGTATATTTTTGGCGCAGAATGTTGATTTGCATATATTTATATCCTTGCATCAAACCGTTCCATGCATTGCGGATTGTGTAGTAGTATAGTACTACAAGTAAGTACATAGATACACACACAATCCATGTTGCAAGTTTCAGACTATGTGTAGCATAGTCATAAAGTGATAGTTGTTGTACAGGAAAATCAGACATAAGAATTTACAGATTTTTCTCTGCACACAACACAACATACATAGTATTTGTTTCTTTTTCTATAAACGACGATATCGTCTTTGTTCATACATAGGTAAATAGAACTTACATTATTCCTTATGTACTCACCTACTGTATTATATTTATATATGAACACTTTGAAGATATACTGTCTGGAAGGATCCGGTCTTTACCACACTAAGAATTACAAAGTTTTGAATTGATGCCATAGGAAATTGCATCACTCCTTCTTAAATACCCGTCTTCCTACTACAATGTATATTATGTACATAAAGATAGTTGTGCTATTAAACCATTACAATAGTGTTCCAATGTACAATTCTATAACAAATAATAGGGTAAAGGCAAGATTTACAATTAGCTATGATAAACATCGTGCACCAGACAAGTCTCTATGTATATACATACCTATGTATTATATCGAACTGCTATAAACAAAGCATATTTGAGACTTAGACAGTTGTTTTACTCGTATATATCAGTGAAGTACTACATTTTACTTTAATACAAAAGAGGCTAAGGCCACAATCCATATTACTACAGATACCTACACACATAGACATGATGCCTACATTGTATGTAATGGCTGGTCATAGTTATTAGAGTCATAGCAGTAGTATTATTCTTTTCTTATGGTTTATATTTTGCTACAGTGTATACTGCTCAGAATTTATTTGGCCAGACCAGCCAGACAGACAGACACTACTACTACTACTGTGGAGGATGGAGAATGAGGATCGTATCAAAATTCTATAAGAATAATATGATGTTGTATTATAACTATGTAGTAGTACTATGTCTGTATCTGCAAACACTTAACTTATAATACATAAAAAGGAGGGGTTGGTTAGGTTGTTGTATGTATATTGGAGGATTGTTCTGTTACAAAGAGTTGTTATAGATATTTTAAGATATTAGCAGACATACGTAATATTATTATTGTTCGCATTGCAAGCTTGAGGAGAGATGAGACTTGGACTTTGTATGACACTGCTGTTACTATATATCTGTGTAGTGGTACTGCTATTAGAGTGCTAGGTACTAGTATTATTGATACTACTTTAGTGCATTGTGAAGATTCTTGGCTTTATATTTGTATATAGCACACGTACAGATACTTTCAGACTGTCTGGCTCGTTCTTGTTGCCCAAATCCACGTCTGTCTAAGTCAAAACCAACCGTCATGCAATTCTGCGAAATGGGAATGTTCACTGCTCTGGTGATTGCTAAACCCGATCCGTAAAAGCAGTAAATTTCCCAAATGAAATCCTTTTCATTCTTTTTTGATGATAGAGAAGTTGTAGTATAGTATCTATAGTGCATGTATGTGAGTAGTAGTATGAACATACAGTCAAGTCAAGTCTGTTTCTTTATCTATTACAACTTGCGGATGTTTCAATGTTTGCTTCAATTGCACTGTGATGCACTCAGGTAAGAAAAGTAAAAAGACAAGTGTATAGGTTGTAGACAGATAGGTATAAAAGTAGTCAAGTTGAAGTTACTAGTCAGTTCAAGTTAAAGCGTTGTAAAATTGTGCTGTGTGCACTTGTCTAGTTATACTATGATTATCTCTATATAGTAAACCATATTTATTACTTAAGTTTCCTTTCAATTCAACCGAACTTATAAGCTCCTCATGGTGCATACTACATTTTTACAATCCAACTGCATTAATAATATCTGAAACACAATAACAACTAGCATTTATACTAAAGATACTAATAATATAGACACGAGCATACTGGAGAAGTTCTCCGGTTCTCCTTCAGTGCTATTCATAGGTCTCTGGACCATAAAAAAGTAATTAGTAGGGTTTTAATGAATTGAAGACCTTGGTTTTGTAATAACATGGATTTTGCATTTTCTATAATTACTTATGGCGAAATGGAAGTTTATGTATTACTTTCAGTTACTAAAGTTAATAATCCTGTGTCTAAACTCGACACCAACATCCTCCCCGTAATTACAATGAAGTGCTAACAAAAGTCTGTTAGTGCATTTTTCCTTCATGCATATGTCGGTAACATTTTGATCCACATCCAACAAGCGGCTCACAACAATCAACAATAAACTATTTACTTTAAGTAGAGCTGAAATTTTTTCGATTTTTTTCAAAATACTGCTATCTAGGTAGATATGTTGCTTGTTTTTAAGAACACACTAACTAATCCTTCCTAATTAGGTAGCTATAATATACTGAAAATACTAACTAGGTTTTCCAACTGGATTCAGCATCAAGTTTTTGATGATTCTAGTCAAGAGAATTGTTTGGGCATCCTACGTCACGATTCAAGAGTCAGGTTTATTCCAATTGGTCATCCGGTCATCCACCTACACACTTTTCTCTATTTGGCTTTGTTGCTGTTTAGTCATTGATTTTCATTTTGGGCACTTCTATAAATTGTATAACGGGTTCTTCTTTTGATCACAGTATACAGTAGAATACATACTACCAGTAAATAGGTATCCCGAATCTGTAGAATCAGATAATGTCTTTTATAAGTAGGTAGGCAGTTTGTGCAACGTTACTTTAGCCATGACCATTAAAAAATTATGCGCCAACGCGTCTTTAGCGTTTACCACAAAAATATATCATCCTGTTGTTCACGTATTTGTCTAAGTTTATTCTAGCTAACCTAACAGTTTTAATGTAGCTATTGCATTCTGTGTGTCGTGGTTTGATTCATCTTCATCATCAAGATATAGTATTCCTATCTATCTCTTTCTATCTCCTTATTGTAAATGTAACCACAACCTATTTAGGTATTGCATTACCAATATTATTACCTACATGTATATAATTTGTAAACTATTTACTATACAAAATTACCTATGTTAGTTTAGTTCTTTCCACAAGCACAATTGCATGTATATATATGATTTTATACACATACAATTGATGTATAAGGCAATAATAAGAAAGAAGCCACGTTCATATACACAATACGTACACGTGAATCATTGTTCTGTACTACAACAGTGTACACTGACTGACTACAGATATTTGTGCTAGTATTCTGTATAGCAGTTGTACATTTCAATGCAATCACACAGTTAAGTTTAAGAAGAAGACTCTTCTAGAACAAAGAGCAAACTATGTAGTGCCTTAACAAAGGAAAAGCGTACAACGAACTAAGAGCGTCTATTCTCTGTGTGCATTTCTTGAGCATTATGTGTGTTGTAGACTAAACAGACTAAGAATAAAGACAGCTTGCTATTACATTATGATATATCGCTATGAAGTATGTAGTAAATAGATGTACTACGTGTGTACGTGTGCTACCGTGAATTACATAGGTCCAGGAAACTTACAGACACAATCTGTCTTGCGTAGGTGTAGTGCAGACGTAATGTAAGTGCTAGATAGATCCAGCAATCTATTTAGCAGCAAAAAATAATCTCAAGCTCCAAGTCGCGCTGTCTGTTGTATACTGCAATGAATGATATTATATTACCACTGCATCATCCTCCTCCATTCCGACACATCTTCTCCACTATCTCCATAAACACAGTTTGCACAATCCTCCTCAATGTCTTACACTCAATTTTCTTCCTTGTCTATAGTGCAGTAAGGCACATTTAGCCATTTACTACCAGCAAATTATGATTTCCAAGTTTCCAACAATTTGCCATTTTCATGCACACATGCAATATTACATGCCATTTTCATTTAACGCAAAATATCTTTCACTTAAACAGTTATATTTATTCTATGTACTACAGCTACATACTTAACTACACAAGAATGAATAGTAGGGATTCATCTATTGTTTAGATTTAGATACAGCTCGTTGAATGCTTATATCTAGTATTTTTGAGGTTGAGGAATTTGAAGCAAGTTTGTGAGAAAATACAGAAATCTGTGTAGTTAGCTATTACATTTGTATTGAGCACATGAATTAAGGTTGAAAACAAATTCATTCTCACAATAAATTTCGAATATTTTTTACAGGATTTCATTTAAAATGTAAAGCACTTTACTTATTTTGACGAACTGGGTATGTGATATCATTGCTTTTCATTTAGCTCGATTTTGAAAATTTTCATCACACGTTCATTAAGGATTAAACCTAAAAGTTGCTGATCTTGAATTTTTGAATCGTAAATTTTAATGTGTAAGAATAATTAGGTAACAATACGGAAAGTCCGATGAATATAGGAATAGGTATTCCAGTTCATTTCCACAAGTAGTAGTAGTGTCTCTTTTATTTGAAGCTTTTCATTAGCGTCTGCTGGGAAACACACTTCATTGTTTTATGAAGTCGTGAAATGTGTTATCTTTCATTTGCAATGATTCCAAAGTTCATTTAGAGGGTTACTAGCAATTTATTATATCTTGGGATCATTTGGAGTGTGGAGTCAGCAAGTCTTCAACTTAGAATACAGACAGACGTCATAGACCAATTAAGTACATCGTAATATGCATTAGATTGATGAAGAGATGGACAAGACCGGAATTCAACTGCATCTTTCCTGTAGTTAGTTGTCTCCCTATCGAATGATCATCATGGTGTAATAACGTACGAGTAAGTGTGATAGTAACAGAAGTCTGTAGCAATTAGTATCATTATCATTAGCTTTCTGTACATGGGCGGCTATTTCTTGTATCTGTACTTATATACACTAAATGTTGCTTACTTGCCGTATTTTAGATTTCATATTTTGCACTAATAGTGTCTGCTCTAACGACTCTTATGCAGCTACTGTGCATTAACTACCACAATCTTCCTACATAAAATTCGGATGCAGATTATAAAACCTCTGTCTGTCTGACTGACAGAGGAACTAAGGGCTATCAGGCATTGTACTAGTATCACTATCAAGGTTGTACTTGCATATTACAGGTCGAATGTTCACAATACAAGTAGAAGAAGATTAATAAGCCTACAACATATACCTAGAACTAACTAATTTTCCTACACCACTGTTCCGATAATGATATTAAAAGTAGTTTCTCGGAAATCATTTAAGAAAACAGCTGAGGTACCTAGTAATATTAGTATGTGGTTTAACTAACTTAAGTCTATTCAGGATCACGTTTAAGATCAATATAGTAAAGAGCTATCTTCCTCCCTGGTTCAAAGATTCCGGTGTTGACCTTCTCTGTCAATTAATTTTGCCATCAAACAACAAATGAAATAAAATCTCACAGTCTGTCAAGTGACAAGACATTAAAAGCGCTACATTAAAGACATTACAATCACATTTATTACTCATTTAAACTCAAAACAGTTTGCACATGTACGCATTTTGCTTACAAAGCGTACAAGTATAAAGTTACAAAGATGATGTACCATGTACCATAAGTGCCATATTGTGTTATACTGAGACATAAAATATTTATAGCACAGTATCATATAACAGTATGTTGTACCGTGCACTTAAATAGATTCTAACATTTTATTACTGTGAAGGTAATAGTTATGAATAGTTATGGCACTGTCATATTTCATAAGCGCTGCAATCAGTAACCCGATCACACACTATTACTGCTATGGGACTTTAGACTTTTATGACTTGTAGGTTTTACGTCCATTCACATACGTACCTTATACCTAGCTACTGCAAGCTACCCAATTTGTTTTAATTGGTTATGCTTTTCAATGCTAATATCATATTTCCATTGATCTAAACCGAATTTCACCGGAATGCATGTCCTCTTCCTGTTCTTTTATCAATTTCAAAATGTATCGTGAGTAATAAAGACTCAAGTTCATGAACGAGCTAAAATGTTTGCACTACAGTTCACACCAGGTTAAACTAAGTGCACATAAAATAAATTCCTTCATTCCATAAATATACAATTAAAAGCT
>JAQFYB010006657.1:0-11876 GCA_034694085.1 Pogonognathellus longicornis
TGACGCCCTAACAAAAGATTTCAATGAAAGTTCAGTAAACGGTTTTGATTGACTGATTTAAGAAATTTTAGATGCTCCCTGCTAATTCATTAGTCAGTATTTACCCCTTTACTCTTTCTCATTTCGTTCGCCTATGTGCTTGTGCGGCCCGCAGGGCCGCAAGTTATTCACCTAGTATTGGATAAAATATTTAACGCTAACCATCCAAACGGCAATATCATTCTGGTAGTTGTCGGTGTTAACTGGATTAGATTTTGACAATATCAATTGAGACAAATGGTAAGCTGTGTCACAACCATCGCGGGGAACATAACATGTGAACGTCTCTGGATCAGGTATATCTGGTGTTGGAGGAGTGTCCGAATCGCTGAAAATAATTTAGCAATAATTGCTATTAGTTGATAATAAACACCATTGAAATATCGTGACATTTATTACAATAATTTAAGTTGACGCGGTTTTGATTTGAGTTAAAAAGGCAAGAATAAAATCAACACTACGAATCTAATTTGAGCTTACTCGATGTAGGGGTTAGCTAATGTGATGACACAACGATCTGAAATGACCAGTCCACTGTTCGACGTACTTTCATCGTAATCCCATTCAACATAATCCCCTTCTTCTTCCACTAGAATCAGACACATTGAATCTGAGAATATCGTTTCTCCATTTGCAACTCGTGGCGAATGTCTCATCCTAGCGATCTTCGACTTCAATGCTTGCTCTGAATTCCCAGGCGCCTTCCCATGTGGTTTTCTACCTGGCTTTTTGCCAGGACCTGTTCAAAATAAACTATTACAAACAGTACAGTAAAGTAACGTCAACACACTTTATAGCTATGTCCTATATATCCAACATTATTAATTTATTATATATTTTGCTACTATACACTGCCCATCCTACAATACTGTATATTTCATTTTTTTCTTAAATTATCAATTTTGGGAAAACCCTAAACGGGGGTTTAGTAATTTCAAAAAATGCTACTAGATACTATAATATCATATACTATAGTACTATAGATACTATAGTACTACTGTTAGATAATCTGCACAACAGACGCACGGACGGACAGGCAGAATAGAAGACCATTTCTATAAAGTAGTTGACATTACTTAATAAATATCGAGATTAGTAACAGCATTTATTTTTAATGTTCTCATGAGATTATCCGCCATTAATTAGATTGTCATTAATTGAACATTAACACTTAGGTTGTGAATACACTTATTTTTATATTCATGAATATGAGCAACGACATATCCACTAAATGTAAGTGTGTTGAGGGCAGAACCGTAAGAACGAGTAGAAGCGGGGAAGGAAGATCCTCCTGACCGGGCCAGGTCACCAACTTACAATAGATATTATTGCACTTTTTACCAAAACCATGGTGACTAAAATGTTAATACCATGCAGTATCATGCAGCCCAAGCCCATTATCTAATTTGTGAAATGTTTTTTTACTACTTTGAAATATCGGGAAACTTTTCCTGCTTCAAGAGATTATGATACATTTTAATGTAGTTTTTATCTATAATCTGCTCAATATTTTGCGTCACTCATAATCACAAAAAACACAATCGGCGGTAGTTATTGTGACAGTAAGGTTTTAAGGTAAATATAATTACAGTAATAATAAGACGATAATTGTGTGCGTACATGTGAAAATTTTACAAACAAGCGGAAAATGGGATATATTGAAATTTTGAATTTTAAAATTTTATGGGCTATTTGATTTTAACCAAAATTGTAGAAAAATTAATGTATTGGGTATACTAACAAAAATGAAAAGAAATTTTGAGGCTTACCTTTTTTAGCTTCCAACGCTGGAGTAAATAACAAATGGCATGCAATTACAAAAATAAAAATACGAAAAAGAAATGATAAGTTGGCAGCATTTACACCGGCGTTCCATAGTTGCCACATAATTCAATAATTATGAAAATGGATAGAATTGCTTCTAAAAACGAATGTGTCAATTTTAAAGTGGGTTCTACACTTGTTGTGCAACTGCTCTGCTGACCACGACACGACTAATGTTTATTGAACGACTACCGACATAGAGTTGGAAGGTGGAGGAAAAAAAGTGAAAGCAAAGTTATTTTTGTGGAAGTACCAACGAACAAAGCCAGAAACAGGAGCGTTGCCCTTTGCTAGGACCTCTAAGTGATTTTCCATTTCCTTCTTTAATCAGCCAAGTCTATTTCATCTCATTTATTGTTAACTGTTTATAATCCCAAGAGTTCAAGGCTCTCAAGAATTATTTATACCCTTCTAAATTTACATACATTCGTTTCCGAGAAGTTTTATTATTTTACTCAATTCGCTCCTAAATGAGAACCCGAAGGCATGTTTGTGTGTTGTATAAATCCAAAGCTTTAAGGAAATGAAAGCATTTTACTTAAATGTACTTTCTATGTTTTTAAAAGTACAGACCTCAAATATTAAATGCTCAGTGCATGTTACACTAAGTTTATGTGTCTTGTCATGGCTTGTTTAATAAATTAAATATATCCTTTATCGATGTACACAGCTAAAATTAATATCCGTTACAAATGTATTAGACACCGCTCGATAGGGTTTTCGAAATGATCATACACTAATCGGCAGCATCTACGGAAATGCTCAAGTTGAGCAAGATCAGGAGATGAATGTACTGTTTCTATAATCGTTTATTAAAGCAATGTTTGCAAACATTTTTGGGTGGTGTAATAGCCTCTTGATCCTTCTCAACTTGAGCCTTTCTATCGATGCAGCAGATGAGTGTGCTCATAAATGCGTCATGATTAGAGTAATTCGCATAATAGAAATTGTGTATGTCCGTTTATTGAGCGCAAAAGGTGCTCTAATGAATGAATCCTGCCTTAATGCCTGACGTCATTGACCACATGATATTAGTATCTACACAATTACGTATATCCATTTTATAAAACCAAATGAAGTACTCATTTGAACTTGTTAGCAATACGTGTGTAAAACTAATTCCATGTAATAAATTAGCAATTTGTAATTTGAATCCTAAGAAACAAATGTCTAAACTATATTTACAGGATGTGATCCAACTTGCAATAAAGCAGATTGATTAGTGGGAAATGGCGCTTCACACACACAGCTCCCAAAATGATACAGTCAGATCTGGCTGTACTGCAGTACAGTCACATCTGTCTGCAGTACAGTCACATCTGTCTGCAGTACAGTCACATCTGTCTGCAGTACAGTCACATCTGACTGCAGTACAGTCACATCTGACTGCAGTACAGTCACATCTGACTGCAGTACAGTCACATCTGACTGCAGTACAGTCACGGCCCAGAAAAGTTTTCATGGTCCCGTAGAACTATTACCGTAATTCAGGATACCTTGATTTTACAACAAAATCAATGAAAACAATAGATTCAGAGCAAGAAATTTATGTAAATTTTAACGATAGCACACGATGATTAGCGTGGATTCTTAAACGACGCGTCACTTGTGCTTCACTAACTGATTTGAAAATTTTAACTTAATGTTTAAGTGTTTCGGACTACACTATAGGTCCTGTATTATTTGTGTAATTATCATAAGAGCCATAATGGATTGTATACTGTTTGTGTAGGTACCTAATTTACAATCTTTTTGAGTGGCCACCTGTGAATATTTTGTTAACTACGCAGCATTGCATTAACGCTTATACCAGTAAGTAAATAGCATTCAATGTAAAATTGTAGTATTCCTGAATCTATCTATTATGGTTTTGCAAGCTCGTATCTAGGATTGTAGTGTAGGGGGTTGTTGGTGTTAGATGATGTTAAAAAAGATTTGCAAAAGAGTGCGATTTCAACTCAATTTTTACCATCCAATCGTTTTTTTTACACCGAGGCAATATAAAGAAGTTAATTTTGAGGGCAGACAATCATGAGCGATAAATGTCGTGTCCGCATAATCGCGGGTAGAATAAAGAATTGATTGAAAGGCTAAGATCACAATTTAAGCTGCAAAAGTCATTTCCCTGATAAGTTCTTTTTGTTGTGTTGTATGACTACCGCACTTTCCTGTTTGAATCTCGGATAATTTACCTCGGATTGGAATAACTGAAACGCAGTGTAAATGTGTAAATAGCCAGACGGCCTACTGGAGCGCCAGCTCCAACTCGATTCTGTATTCTGTGATGATCAAGTTGCTGGTTGGAGGTATATTTTTGAATAGCAGGTGGAATGTCAGGAGAACATGGCAAGCGGGTTGGTGGGCTACTTCCACCTGTTGTGGTTGCAGATGTTGCATGGGATGAGAGTCGAGCTACTGCTGTACTGAAAGGCACAAATACAAGCCGCCCCAACATTACCGCCTAACAACCATCACAAGACACAGCTAAAAGCAAGCACCGCCCAATCCACCATTTTACCCAAGCCACACTCAAATCGTGGTTACAGGCAAACAGAATGGAGAACGACATGAAGAGGAATCTGAAGACCACGAGACAGAGTGCTCACAACCACGACCTGGGAATCATCTCTCTCATTCTATTGAGCATATTCTATTATTCGATATTTAATCTTTACTTGAACTTAACTATTTGGAATCAATAAATATTTCTATTATTTCCCTGTCACATACTTGGAGAATCGGAAGTTGTCCTCATCATTGTATTGGTACAGGTTTAGTATCGTGAACACATATTATACAATTCGAATCATTTGTTATATATCATTATTTCTCATAATAATCAATCTTCATTGCCATCAGTATTTAAACATTGATATAAAAAAAGCTGTATTACGTAGAGAATCATAAGTAGTAACATACAAATCTCTACAGTACGGATAGCGGGCTACCCATGGGCGGGCTTCTATTAAGGCGATATGAATAAAGCTAAATAATGTAATTTTGCTTTAAGTTTGTTGGAAATGCAATCAAATTTTTTGAAGTACCTGAATGAATAAAGTTAGGTATAAAACTTTTCAAATCAAAGTAGAAGCAATAGGTGAGTTTTCATAGAGGCATTCAGAAATATCGATTTCTACGGATATTTATTGGTTACCATTCGGAAAAACATAAATTTCTATTAAATAAAAAAGTTTCCGTACATATATTGTAACACTGCTCTTACTTACGACCACGCAATTACGTTTATATTGTCTAGAAGCAAAAAACTTAATTAGTTATTATTGTCTTGGAGTACATGAAGGGCGTTATTTGAGTTTTGGTGCTATCCACGAATTATTATTTCATTAACTTTGAGTCATTTGGCGTCGTAACCGTTGGATAAGTCTGGCTGGTCAACGAAATTAGCCTTAGTTTTGGCCTTTTCAATGTGTGTGCTAATAAGTTTCATAGGTCCAGCATCATTGCTACTCGAGGTATCGTGGTGCCAGACGGACGGACAAACAGACATAAAGGCTCTATAAGACCTCGTTAGGTCTATCGTGGTGCACGCACTACTGAGAATTTTGTTCATTATACATAGTGTATTGTATACGAACCTAATTTACAATATTTTTGATTGTTCACCTCGCCACCTGTGAATATTTTGTTAACTACACAGAATTTGTTTTATCTAGGGGTTGATGTTCTGGAAACGCAAAAAGGAACATTGCTTTTTTACTATCCTTGCTGGCGAATATTAAGTTGTGGTCACGACATCATTTGAATTTTTAAATAGCACTTTGCGTTTTACATATACCGTAGATGTTTAATAAATCGACCTGAAAGTATGTGTTTATATAAATATCTTCGTGACGATTTTGTTAATTGTTATTCCGTTTAAATCTTTACTGGTCAGTAAGGCTTAAGCCTCCCCAAGAATTATTAAGTTACACTAGATATTATTAGTAATTTTGTTGAGAATGATAATACACATGATAATATCAAAATCAATACACTCTTAATTATTCAAAATTGATTAAAAAAATTTAAAAAAAATTAGAACAGTCAAATAAAAAAACCAACATTTAAAACTTGAATATATAGTTGGAACAAACAATACAATAGACATCGTTAATCACTTGTTCTCAAGGGGCTAAGGAGTAAATATTTCACACCTCCTGAAAACCTTTAAAACAAATACGGCACACCACTAAAATACATTTACTAATTACTAATGCTGTTTACTTTCACGCTATTCTAACAGCATTCGAGACTAATATTCTTGATATTTTTATATTGATTCTGGAAATACATTTACTAATATTGGCTACATTGCCATTAAGGCCAACTAACAACAAGAACTAATCTAACCTACTGAGCAAATATTCAGTTGCAGCAATCCAATGATGTATCTTTAGTAATAGGAGCACCAAATGTTGAAGTAAAGTTGACTAAGCAATGTTTCACATTGCTGGTAAAAATTTTGATTTAAAAACTACGTAGTTTATATCCTCTATGTTTTGGATTGGCTTTCGAAACTGTGAAGTTATAAAAAAATCAAATATCAGTATCAAAAACATTATATTTCCCTAATACTCGGAAAAAACTATTTGGTTTTTAAAAAAATTGTGACATACATACTGTAGGCATTTTATATTTTATATCTGTGCGAAGTAATTGTATATATTATATCGAAGATAATTCGAATTGCACTCAGCATCGTTACACAAAAACTTGAACTTATGGTAGTACAGATTTTAGATTTTGTTGCCCAAAAATCATGTCAAGCATCAAAGTTCTGCTTTCATTGATTTTATTGAATTGTGCTGTGAAAAATAAATGCATCGCCTACTCAATGAAAGCATTTCCCATTAATTTCCACCATTTTCGTGGTTGTGATTTTATATTATCATCGACTGGTTACTCTGAACTACTGGATACAATATTGCACCAAAACCAGTATAACCAGCCATGGGTGATCAATCTATTTGGCAGAACTGATGAAGAAAAAAAATCTTTGTACTTTAATGCTTTCAACGTTAAATCTTTAAGTAAAGAAACGTGTGACCTCAATTTATCTGTTTTATTGTCTTTAAAGGATTCTGGCGATATAAATCACAGTGTTGTCAATTTCCGAGGTTATAGAGCTTCTAGTACTTTTTTAATTTTATACGACTCACGCCCCATTTTCTTAGAATATGTTCACGAATGCATTAAATTATTTGACGCAACGATCGTTTTAGGAGGCGTGGAGAAAATAAGCGGATGGATGGTATCCCTCCATTTGTTAGCTGGAGATGGTAGTCTTATGGAAATGAGACTTGCAACACCTTCATCACAATGGAGCAATATCCGGAAAGGATTAACTGCCAATTTGAACAAGATGAAATATTACGTGAGGGTTCGTGAAGAAAGGCTCAATCCAATTTGCACCACAGTAAATTATAAAAAATATTACCATTTAATGGGCTACGCCTACAATTGCGCCAGAACATATGCAGTATCAAATGTATTAGCAAAACATTACAATTTCACACCGATACATCATGATATAAGAAACGCAAAGACCATGATATTTGAAAACTTTATGGAAGAAGAACTCCCGCTGAAACAATACCTTGTAACTTGTAAGATGGCCTTCGTAATCAATGTAGCGTTTCATGTATATTACTGTCCACAGAGTAAGGTTGATTACGAAGTGTGGAATACTTTTCTCTGGATGAAAAACAGTTTCGACAAAACTTCTTGGATATTAATTTGTGTCACGTATTTCCTTATCACATTCTATGTTTATTTCCTGCGTAGTCTGAATCCTAAACAATGTCATCACAATTCTTTATCTTGGCTTTCTGGAATTGATCTTCTGTTTCGTCAGAACCAGACTTTCATTTGCAGTAAGACTCTTTGGCTTTTGGGACTTTGCTGCTGGTTTCTGTCCGTGGGCTACGAGAGCTTTACACGGGCTGAATTTTCAATGCCCTTGTCCACTTTGACTTTAACAAATTTCACCGAGTTAATTGGTAGCGGCTACAAGCTAGATTTTAATGGCTGCAATGTCAGCCACCCTTAATTGGCTCGTGGTTCGTAAGCCACTGGACAGCTATAACGTAACTCATATGAAATCCCAACTTTTTCACACACCAATCGGCAAGGCTCCAAGCGCTACTAACATGACCCACTTTTTGACATATTATACAACACACAAAGTTTTCACCAGCATTAGTTACGCACAATACACAAAGGAACTCATGAACAGGATCCCTTGTCAAATTTTACCCAAACCATATATTGATGAATTC
Organism: Pogonognathellus longicornis; assembly: GCA_034694085.1. Classification (NCBI taxonomy): domain Eukaryota; kingdom Metazoa; phylum Arthropoda; class Collembola; order Entomobryomorpha; family Tomoceridae; genus Pogonognathellus; species Pogonognathellus longicornis. Next base: position 8,142 of record JAQFYB010006657.1, read on the forward strand.
ATGTACAGAGTTCGATATTTCCCGGGAAAAAATCATTTTTGTTGGACAGTTGGGGAAAATGGGAATAACGGGAAAAAATGGGAAAAATGGGAAATAATGCTTCTAAGGCGTCAAATTTTAAATATTGTGTCTTGTGCATGGTGTGTTAGTATGTCTTGTGTCTTGTGCATGGTGAATATAAAGTAAATACTGTCAATTTTACTGCTAAATGTAAACAAACTGTCATAAATATCAACTGTCGCTGACGAATGCATGAAATGTAATGTAAAACTGCTGATATTAAAATGAAGAAATATTATTTTATTGCAATAACAGCAACAAGTAAGCTGTTATATTCGCACGCAATGTATTAACATTGCTGATGTACACCACACATTTAAATTTGGTGGCATCACGAGTCTCCTTGATAGGTTCACATAGCCCCAATGTACGTATTTTTATTTTTTCCCATTTTTCCCAGTGGGAAGCAATCTCTGTGTTTCCCATTTTTCCCGTTTTTCCCATGTCCATTTTTCCCACTTCCCAGTGGGAAGGAGAACACTGTTCATGTATTGGGGTTTCAAAAATCGCTTATAAAACGCTTTATACAAATCATTTGTGCAACTTCAAATGTCAGGATTGGTGCGAAGGATTTTCGAAATCCACTCATCTCAAAGAATGATAAATGCTCAAATTACGCATGAGACTTTAAACTATAACTCCAATTTACCGAAAGTAATTAAACTAAATGTTAGAATTTACACACTATTTGTCATTTTGTTGAGTCTTCTATGCTTTACAATATTTATATTTCTTCTGGAGATGCGTTACAACCGACAACCACGAATAGTCAAACAAATAAAAACCCAGCTGGTTAATTTATTACGGTACTTACATACAAATATTTGCAGGCAATGTTCCAATGTAAGTATTCAGAACATTTACTGGAAATTCACGATTGCCTGGTGGAGGTTGAAGTCAACTGTATGTGTCAAATGGATACATTGCCGTTTTTTCTATTTTCAAAAGCTGGATTCCACAATATCAAAACTTTCGAAGAAAAACTCCAATAAAATATAGTGAGAATACATGCAGACACTATAGTACATTGATATAAAGAAACAATGTTTCGCAGTATGTCGACACCCAAAGACAAAAGTTATATACACAACGACTATATTCTATGACTGACACCACATTGATATGAAGGATGCAAAATACTTAATTTTGTCTACCTTTGACGCCTTTCATATAACACAAATGCAAATCTGTCACCACATAGTTACTACTACATAATGAAAGATTAACAACAACTAGAGATGTATTTCAAAAATTATTACCAAAATTATAAAAGATTAACAATGACTAGAGATGTATTTCAAAATTTATTACCAAAATTATGAAAGATTAACAATGACTAGAGATATATTTCAAAAATTATTACCAAAATTATAAAAGATTTTTATATTTGGTACAAACTTAAAAATGTAGGTACCAATTATGGCTTTTATAAACTTATCAATAAAAAGATATATCAGTGTGAGTAAGGCGACATGTTTGCCTTTGGGAAGCTTTTTTTAAAATTATTTTCACAAGTCACCTAAAATATTATTCCATTTTATCACTTATTATGTAGCATTGAAACACTATGATTCTCAATAACATATTTTACTAATGTTAGTATAATTTTTATAGGCTTTGATTTGTAGCATATACAGCTTATTTTTACCTTACACATCCGATTAGACTGCCAGACAGAAAAAACACAGAAGCTAAACAATTTAACATTTTATGTTTCTCATGTATAATCTCTCTCCTCTCCGTCATCGTCATTCGTCATCGTCAAAGTGGTTTCACCGCATAAGCTATCATAAAACTGTTTTTCAATGCCCATTTAAAGTATGTATATACTTAGCAGGACAAAATCACCGCTTCGCAGCTAGTGCTCACGCATGTGCTAGTAATAGTGTACATCTTGTTGAGTAATCTGTTGCAAAAATTGACTTTGTATTCGCACTGCTTGTAATTCTTAAAATATTTAATATGATTTTGTTAAAAACATTAACATCTTTCGCACATGCTTTTCGGATTAATTATATATTTTTCAAATATTACACATTTAAAAAATGAATTACGATAGCAGTTTTAAGTGCGTTTGAGTAGAGCTAACAAATTTTTATGCATTAAGTTTAACCTTCAGACCATGCAAGGTCGCAAAAAACGTCCTCCAAGTACGATAACCTAATTGATTTTTGCAGTCGGGGCTACTGTTTTTGATATATTTTTTCAAACCCCACGGTGGGGTATGGTTCATACCCCAGCCGTACACCCCCAACTTGTAATCCTGGCTACTTGCCTGATTACAGGTACATTACGCGTATATTATGTTATAAGACCGAACCAATGAACCTGAACAAATAATATGTAGTTAATAGCTAATAATCAAAACAAAAGGATATTACAAGCTGTACAATGAGAATGAGCACAGTAATATACAAAAGCGGCAGCTATATCATTATTAAAAAAGCAGTTGGGGCTATTTGAGTCTTTATATTTTATCACTCCGTATTTAGGTAAATTTTAACTTCTGTATTGAAAGCCCACGATGGTTAGCGTGGGATCTTAAACGAGGCGTCACTTCTGATTTACTAGCTGATATGAACAACTTAACTTAATGTTTAAGTATTCCGGACGACGCTATAGGTCCTGAATCATTTGTGTAATTATCACAAGAGCCATAATGGATTGCATAATGATTGTATGTATAATGTAGGTACCTACTTTACAATATTTTTGAGTGGCCACCTGTGAATCTTTTGTTAGCTACAAAGAATTGTATTAACGCTTACACCAGTAACTCAGTAAGTAAATAATATTCCCATTTTATTTTACTTGTATGGTTTACTGAATAATGGATTTATGGAGGAAAATCTTGGTGCACGCAATACTGAATTATGTGTGCATTATACATAGTTTAGATCCTAATTTACAATATTTTTGATTATCCACCTCACCACCTGTTAATATTTTGTTAACCACAGAATTATTTTGATATATTATATGTAGTTGCGCATTTATAGAGCGCTTAGAGGGTTGAAGCCCCCCCCCCTAGTTTGTGGACTTTACAAATCAACTCAGATTCCTCCCAAAATCCAAAAAAAGGTTTTTTGCAGTAAAAATTCAAAAAATGCTACGCGCGATTTTGTTGCAATTTGCAATGTACGATAGCCGGATATTAATGTACGATAGCCGGATATTAATGTTGGAACAAGGCTTCATATAAAATTGTCCTCCAACATGTTAAATTGAAAGTCGATAGTTCATGTATAGGACGGAATTACGAAGTGCAATTAATACCAATCGAAAAGGGAGACTTTAACGGTTATTTTTATGTGTGGGTATCTCAAGTATCCAAAGACTATCAACCTAATAGCTAGAATAGCCCCAACATATAGTCTTTACACTGACAATTAATACTATTATTGTATTGTATTTGATTTTGAACAAAAAATGACCCTCAAATTAAAATAAGTGACCAAATAAATGACAAAGCAGGGAAAACAGTACTGCAGGAAGAACAGTACTGCAGGGAGAACAGTATTGCAGGGAGAACAGTACTAGTTACTGATGTAGTAAGGACTTTAAAGACAAACAAACTAAAACAAACTGAAAACAACTCATATGTGCTTGTTGGAGCCTAAATTGGTACAATCGGTAAACTTATACAACTGAGTAAACTCCATCTAAAGAAATATA
>JAQFYB010006658.1:0-11876 GCA_034694085.1 Pogonognathellus longicornis
TAGTTAGAGGACAAAAATTGCAACTTGAGCAAGTGGTAAAACGAGTGGCAGAAATAGAAAATTGTTCATTAGGAGAGATCAGTTCAAGACGTTTTGGGCCAAGGGGTATTAAAAATGGTGAATGTGCAAAGTACTATATGAGTGATTTTAGTGTTTCTAATAAAATGGGTAATAACTGCTTTATCACAATTAAAAACGAACTAGTGTTAATTAGGTCAATAAAAATTGAGGGAGCCAAAGTATTAATTACTTATCAGGAGTTCTTATCGAAGGACTGTTTAAGGGATTATCCAATTTCAAGCAACGTGTTTATGGTATATGAAGTTGATTCTGTAATGTCCGTGGTACAATGCAACAGCATAACATACCTGTTACATAAATGTGTATTGTTACCTGTTAGTGGAACCCGTAAGTTTATTTCTATACCCATGCTACATACCTAAGATAGTTTTGATAATCTGTACAATCAAATAGAATAATTTAATTGCAATGTAGACATTACACATATGAATTTAATAATACAATGTTAGCTATTAAATACTTTTCAATTGTGTTATATAATATTTAAGTTTGATTAAATACTGTATATTAATTGAATAAATGTATAAATGCGATTATAAATATTGAAATCGTGTGAAATGGATTATTATTATTTACCCATAATTAGAATGGTTATATTCATTATATACACACATTTCATGAGCATATTAACGGTAGGATACAAAATGCCTTACATGTCATAAAATTCACGGGAAATGGAAAGAAAAATGTTCGGGATTGCACAGGGATATTACAGGAAAGTTATGTAGCAAAATTATATGAGACTGGGAAACGTATATAAACCAGCTGGGTTATGTACTGGTGGGACTATAAAATAAAGTGCGGAATACAGTCTAAATGGCTGCCATTGCCCTAACCGAACCCACTGCAAATCCCCAAACGGGTTATTCGCTTTTCCCAGTTTTCATTCTTCCTGGGTCTGTCTCCCACACACATAAACTCACCATAGAAACATAGCCAGCTCTATAAAATACATACATAGCAGTGCACTGTGATTAGACTGCAAGAAGGACACATAGACTCATTAACTATTTACAATGTCACCATTCACAATAAATTGTGAATTTACAATAGTTAAATTTACAATGGGGCTGTTTGCGACAAATGGTAGGTACTCACTCACTAAAAATACAGGCAAGTACAGTACAGCGTACAACAATAGGGAGCAATGATATTCCATTATTCCATATCTCTAGTACCGTCGTACGTATTTTATAAGTAATATATGACAACGAGAATCTCTTGATTAATTATAGGTGTCGAATAATTGAAACATAATAAATAGTAAACATGAATTTTATTGTAAAGTTATGCTTACAATAATTTTGATATATTCCATTAAAAATGCATAGGGCGCTGGAAGAATTGGTTATACAGCGTCTCCGATCTATACGTAAAGTTTAACTTCTTTCAATATCTTAATTACATTTCATTTCATTCCTAGTTATTTCCCTCCAAGAGATTTCTATTGAGCAATTTGTGTTATTTTTAATTCAGGCAAGCATGCAAAATTCAGAGTTAATGAACGTGGCTATAAAAAGTTCGTTCTTTACTGCTATACTATACCTATGATTATTCAGACTAAAACACATCACACACCAGTGATCAGTAGTGTATGCATGGCATTTAACAAGAATATTTTTCACCACCAGACAGTTCAAGTCAACATCAGCCAACACTGCCTACATGAAAAACAACGAAATCTACTCAAGTTACTCTAAGAAGTTATTGTTATTGTTAACCCGAATCAGGGCCGTATAGAGAGGGTGGCCATATAAGCAATTGCCTCCCCCGAAATTCCAATAAAAATGCTATTTTCCCGTAAAAACAAATAAAATTGAAAAAATAGCCCTACGCGAGAATTTGATGTTAATTTTGTTTCACGTCGGCACAATTTTTTCGATCTATGTGCTATAATGAACACATTGATAGGTAGCTCATATTGAGATTTTACCCTCACAGAAATCGCTCTCTGGATACGGCTTTGACTCCAATTGCATATTGTAAACTGAGTTCAGTTAAATATTTCAAAGGGAAAGAAGAAAATAGACATTATTGTGATTGTAGCACAATACATTATTTAAAAATAGTGCTACTGATACTTCTAGTAGTTTTTAAGCCATTCTTAATGCTGCTTTATGTTATGACAAACCTGCTTAAATGTTTAGCTGTCATATTACAATAAAAATATCGATATTCGTTTAGAATTAAAACGCTTTGTGCTGATGCATCTAAAGAATGGGCGAGGAATGTAATTTGTATATTATTTGCAATGCTCGTCATGAAAGGAGAGGGAAGAGGTTTGAGTAGAGAACTGTATAGGGTCTTTTAAAGCATTCCAGGAAGTGCAAGCTGAAGTATTTGGAACATACACACATAGAAAGACGAAATGAAAAGAATTCATTGGAAAAGAAGTGTTCTGTTTGGGTATAATGGAGGAGGATAGCAGGTATACAACGTACACATATAGTTTTTCTTGATTCCACTTACTTTTCCTCCATTCTACTTTGCAGAACATGGAAACTGAAGCGAAGATCCAACAAGCAAGCCAACTTCATTTTACATGAGATGGGATGGATGGATGCTGAATTGGTGAAACTCTCTCTCTCTCTCTTTCTCTCTACCTTTACATCTAAACCTTCCTTCTGCGAATTTACCACTACTCTATACATAGTGACTGCTAATACTGTTCTTTTGCTACTCCACATGCCCCTACTACAAGATATACATGGAGTGCAAGTATTTTACTTAAAGCATATCCCGAGTGGTAGTAAAATAGTAGTATGAGAAAAGAGTGAGCCGGGAAGATCGAGTCTGCCGTCGCCGTGGTCGTCAGTCAGGAGCACACGAGCTGTAGCTCTGGAGGGACTTGAAAAAAAGCTTTTATATAATGGTACAGCTTTTAATTTCAAAGGTTATATTTGCTGTAGCGGGGAAAAGGGCGTATGTAGGATTGAAGAGTAAATATTTGTAGGCGCTCAGCTCGCCAGAAAATTAAGACTTAACTGAATTGAATCACTCGAGTACATACAAATACACAGTTTGATATTACGCTCTTCAGCTTTGATGGAAATTAGTAATGACTTTAACAATTAGTTAAACATGAACAAATGGGCTATATACTATTCTCTACCAGCAGACAAATCTCCAAGGAATTCCTCTGCGTAGCAAAACCCAATCCCAACCAAACCAAAGCAAACGTAGCCCATTCGGCTACATAAAGCCAACAGCATTTCTACAACTCTACCTTCTCTGTGTATGAGACTATACTCATACACACACACACAATCACACAATACACACACACAATCACACAATACACACACATCCATCCACACAGAGAAAAGCCAAAGCCCCTTACTTCTCTGGCTTGGCTTGCTTTCTTTTATTCAGACCACACTACTTACTATCTATATGACTAGACGCTCCATTATAATGTGATGTACGCTACACCACCGTTTCAGACCTGTATTTATACAATACAACGGCACACATACTGAACACACTCCACAAACACATGTGAACAAATTCACCATCATAACAATCATCTCCATTATTCTCATCTCAAAGCTGCTATAGAATAGTTTACTCCGACCACTGCATTCTCCGCTTATTTATATTATGACATTTATTAAAAGCCAGCTTCACAAAAGGTGTATGTACCTCGCTTTACTTTTCCATTATCAACTTCTCCGTATAAATGCATGTATTACTTATGTACACGCTACATTACACTAAAAAAAGACCAACTTCGTCACCTACCCATTAATTATGCTACAGCTCTCATTTACAAACCCTATCATTTCTATATAATGCGCTTTCAACGTAAATACTCACATTTTTATTGCACTATACACTTCCCGGAAAGAATTAAACACACGTACAAAGGTAAGTACGCTGCATTATACCCTTTATACTGAACATGAGCAAATAATACATACATACATCCAAATTTTTCCATAATTTAGCATGAACAGTTTTACACTGCTATGCAGACCGAAACATACCATTTAAACAAACTAAAGTTAAATTGAACTTTAAACATGAAACAAAACTTTTCTATAACAACTACTGACAAATCGAAATTATTAGATCCCTTTCGGTTTTCTTCCCCATGTTAAAAAATTGCAACGTTTGCTGAAAACCTCTTGACCCTGAATCCATAACAACAATATTGTAATATTAAATTGCTCACCACATAACCTTGCACAATTTGCTGTGCAATTTTGGGCTCTAATTTTTACGTTCCGACAATAAATACTATTGTACTTTGTATGTACATATGTTTTGATGATGTTCATTTTACAGAGATTCAAAGATTGTATTTATATAACTTTAAAGACAGTCATTTTTTGCTGTAGATATAAATGTACCATTGTAAAACAAAACACATAAGTAGGAAACTATTATACTAACAAATAGGTACTTTTCATAGCATTATAATAATTTTTAATAAATTTTTAGTTTAAAAAATACGGTTTGATTTCAGTTTGAAAACTACTTAATTTTTTTTATAAAATACCTTCTCAAGCAACATTTACCCGGAAACGTATTTGTTTGACTAAAAATTAAGACAGTTGCAGCATAATAGAAGAATCGCAATTTTATTTATTGTCTTATATTTTGTTGTATGGAATGGAGACTAAGTCGTTAAATTACAGAGTTATATAACGGGAGTACATTGAGATGGAAACGTAAATGGGGATGGTGAATGAATGTATTTGAGAAGAATGGAGCTGAGACGTTAAATAGAGTTGAGAGTTATAGAGGAGCGAGAGTGTAGGTAAATTGAGACTAATAATAAAGTCGGGAGTTTTTAACAAGTTAAACTTATCTGTGCTGTTAATCTTCTTCAGCACATTTCCATTTTCTTGCATTTAGAGATGTACACATTCACACACGTACCATTTGCCATACAAACAAGACACCGTTAGTTTTCAAGTGTCCTTTTGTCCTCATCTGTGCCATGCTTTGCTGCTGTGACAAGCAACCGCAACATTAGTTGCAGCTCAGCTCACTCATCCTAATCTCTAGATCTAATCTCTCCTCATTATTTTAACACTTACAATTAGTGGGCTGCGCACAGAGCGTTTAGAATTGGCAAATTAGGATGTCTAACCACATTATCGTATGAAATACTACCGCAATTCTCTTTCCTGGCAGACACAAACACATTTCCTTTCAAATAAATAGCGGAAAATCCTGTGAAAAGGCAGCGTCACCAAACCAACTAAACATCCCGAGCACACAATTATTAAAATTCCGCTGAATAATTTGTACATGTGGACGCTTTTCACAGAAACACGACAATCATTTGATACAGTTTGTAATCATTTAAAAAGTAATCACATTATTGCCTTGTTGAAGTATTTTTCATTCATTAAACACACTAAAAAAACTGCTAGTATAATATCCGTTTAGAAATAAAAAGATTATAACGGAAAAACAATTTAAAGATACATTGTAAAATGCAACACAATAATTCAATCGTCCAATTTCCAACTATGTGAACTATACTAAGGTTCAATCAAGCAACACAAACCTTAAATACAGTTTTCTTTTCAAACGCTAACAATGTTTATCGTATGACTGTCCGACTAGACCTTATTACATGCATATCCACGTACATACTTGTAGGCGAACCTTAAGATACCATTGGGTATACACAAACACATTACAAATTACATTTCGATAACATTTTTATAATTCCACTTGTGTAATTTGGTTGGTGACGACATTACGACAAAGTTCATACATTTCATAGTTTTGTGTAGGCCCATAGTCGGTGGATCGAAAGCGTAAAGCATTCACCAAATAAATGGATAGTGCTTGTAGTTTCCCTTTTGTAACTACTAGACATTAATGCATTAGTGGCTTCATATAGGAGATAGGATACCAAATCAAGCACAAAGAAAAGAAAACTAACTGTAATAACATCTGAACTAGACCGCAGTTAGTTTTGAATTATATAAATACTTTCAATCCATTCCAGTTCACGAAGGCATTCGATTATGCGGAAAGATGGATCACTTGCATCACAGTGACAGAGTCAGCAGGTTAGTTTTGTAATGCGATAAAATCTACAATACCAGTGCACAATGTGGCATATATCCACAATCACGATAATCCCATAACCCAAAATTAGTTGTGGAAAGTTAACTGCCAGTATGACGCATAGAGAGCACAATAATATGGTGATGAAAGTTAAACAAACTTTTTATCCTGTGGAATCTCTGACTTGTGCAATGCTTTTATGCTTTTAAACTGCTACCTGTGAATTATGTCCCGTCATTAGTATGCACGCCACCATTTCCATACTCTACTTTCTCTAGGACGTTCATTTAAAGCTATACAATATTAAATTATAGATATTCTGAGTTATATGAATGCATATTAATTAATATATGTTTAAAACATGAAATAAAAAAGGTATTCTGTTTATATCCACATGTCTATGATGAGGTAGTTAAGCAGTTATATATAAAGGGATATAATAATAGTTTTATTCTATTATATATTCTGCTAATTGGTAACGTCATTATAATCGTCAAATAGAAATTTCACAATTATTAAAAACACCGAGAATAGATTTACCATTTACCAAAATATACTGTGTAACTAAGCGACTGTCATCAGAATCAAATACTAATTGCTCTGGTGCCTATATAGGTTATAGATTTTTTCGTATTTCTTCGAATGCGTTTTTGTAAGGCTTAAATCTAATTTGTGTAACTATGAATGATTGTTTTAGATGTCTAATGAAACCATGACAGACCCTAACAAGCTTTCACTTTGTTTCTAACTAAATTCCCACAATGAAATAATATTATCAGTTGTCTTGTCCTGAATTTTTGTTTTTCAAGGGCATAGTATATATTCCACAGGGAATTAAAAATAACAAATTTTAATACTGATTTTAAAAGTCTAAATTTGTATCGTAAATCCCTCAATGAAATCAATAAAATGAAACAGCGTTGAGAAGAGCAAACAAAGGGACTGGATGCAATATGTCGAATAGAAATAAAGAATAGTTTTATATTGTATCTCCCGAAAACACAAGTGGAGCGTAGCGATTATTTATAGCGTTGATGCATTGCCTCAAAGTAAACCATGAGATCTGGTTAAAAGATAAGAAAATGAGTGTTTAAATGTAATCTAAGCTGAAGTGGATTGACTCTGCATTTGTTCCTCGTTGGTGGTACAGAGAAAGAGAGAGAGTATAAAAATAAGTGGCTTGTCTCTATATTACAATACATCAATGTAGATATTACATGAGTAGGGCCTATTACATTCCCTTCGATATTTGTACAGTCGGGTGGAATTGCGTGGAGGAAGGGAAGGCTTTATGACATGATATGATGAAGTGTCAATGGGCCATTCACTTTTCATTCATATCGTTACTGCGATTATGCCGTAATGTGATTAGAGATGAGAGGGACATTGATTTAGCATATAATAATAAGTATGTGTGCAGAGTACAAACACAGCCACTTGCACCGAGGGTTCACATGAATAGAATTTGCTGGTGGAGAGGAAATTGAGATGAGACCACACGTGAGGAGATATTATTATTATTATTATGAGGTGATCATCAGTCAGTGTAAAAGCATAGTATAGAAAGCAAAGAGCATTAAGCACCCTTTGCATATTATAATATAACTTGCCCACACAGGATAACAATATCACTAAAGTTCGTGTTTGCTTTCCTTAAATGGAAAGTTAGGTTGTAGGAGCCCAGAAATGAGAAAATAATGATTGTGATACGAGCCAGGAGAGTAACACACGTTACATTATATATTCAACCAAATACATTATTCTATCGCACAAGATACTTTAAACTTATAATAACACTTCTATAATAATTTAATATACACATAGTACATGTATAGTATGAATAACATTCTTTATGTATGCACAACATACATTCTCCATCCAAAATACACGGAAAGAGTCATCCCACTCATGATCATCATATATTACTGGCTGACAATGCAATGTAGAGTAAGGAAAAAGAGTGTCTCAACCTTGATCATGTCATTTCACGTTACAATTCTTATAATATTGTGTGCATGTATTCTTTTTGACGTAAATTCACCTGCAAGTGCATATATGTTAGTAATGTTGTATGCAACATTCGTTATTTTGTAATAATAATACAGGGACGGTATAGCGTTGTTAAATATTGAATATGTACATAATATTATAATCTAAATGTATATGCAATGCCACTCATAATACGCCCATGCCCATTGACATAAAAGCAGGGGCAATAAGGAAGCAATATAAATTCTATTTCCGGACAAGCATATAATATTTGTGACAGTGTGGTACGTGGTATACAGCAAATGTGACACACAAGAGATTAGCTTGGGGTATAGATGTGTATAAAATAGTTGAGGGCTAAAAGATAGAATGGTTTGGATGTGTACTTGTCTTGTAAAAGGGAGAGTGTTGCAGAATGAGAGTGTAATGTGTAATGTGTATATAGAGATGTGTGAAGAATAGCGTCATGGAGAAGACGATGCATATTGCGTGTAGTGTTGTATGTGGGAGTGAGTGTAGTTGCTAGGTGTATTGTAATGGCCTGGGTGGTTATTATGGAGTGTGGAGTGCATTGGTGCTACTGTTGCTGTTGGTAGTGGCAGTGCCTATTAGAGAATTCCATAAGCAAGTTGTAAAGTGGAGCAGTAGACGAGAGTGGAAATGATGGAGAAGGATGGAGGGCTATTGTTGCCTCTACTTTCGTTGTTTAATCCGATTTTGGCTCTAATCGGCAACAACTGTGCTTTCCCCACTCAGATAGACGGAAGTAGTGCAGTGTTGAATCAGAGATTCCCACTCTCCACCAAATTGACCGAACTGCCACCCCCATTCAAAGAAACAGATCATCTCGCCAGTGAGAATTGGACTGGGATACATTGTGGCCCTTGGCTCTGTCTGTCTATTTCGCTTTGCTGTTCTCTGGAGGAGAGCTTCTGGTTTTAGCATTCCAGCCTTTTCTCCTTCCTCCTCCGGATCCGCTCCTTCGTACCTCTCTCCTTCTCCAAGCCACTTCTCCTTGGCTCTTTGTTGCACACAGTCTCCGACACTCAAGAGTCTCAGCTCAAAGTATTTCACAATCATTCAGCCTCTTCCACTCACACTCGCTCTCTCAGTCTTTTCACTTTTTTTCGTGCTCAACTTGCACAAATCTATCTTTTTCCGTGCAAAAGACAGTAGAGACTGAAAAGAGACACGACGAGATTGTAGAAGGAGTAGAGAGGCGGTTCTGCCTGCCCTCACTCACTTTCCGCCTCCGATCCGTCCGTTCCATTCATCTGTCCGTCCGCATTTTCAGAAAAATGATCACGCTAGAAATCAAATGGTTTATAAGGCAACGGGAGTGAATCGAGCAGGAAATTGGAACTGCACGCTACGCTTATTTTTAACACTAGCTTTCACACATGAAATTAATACTCCCTATTATTTATAAATCCCCATCATTCACCAATATAACATCTCTCACTCTCCACCACACACACATACACACACAAATACGTATATATATTATGCCACATGATCTTCTATGTATGCATCTCACTATATTATACATATAACCTTAATACGTATCCATACGGCATCAACACACATTACATTCAGTCGTAATGCATTGGTTTACTGCACTGCAACGACTTGACTTGCCTTTCCCTATAATAGCACGCTTACTATTTATAATGCGTCCAGCAACTCTAATGCTTCTACTTCCACTAAACTATCCATGGATTCCCATTATTTATTTCCTTCACTCCTTTTACACTCACAATTAACCGTGACGCTCCTCTTCCCGCTAAGGAACACTTTAGCTCCATTCAATGAAACATTATACAACTTGTATGACATTTCTATTGTATTTACTATACCTATCCCAAAAAACTGACTTTACTTGTAAATTAAGCTACAATTATGTATTATACTAATCTTTAACAACTAATTGACATTGTAAATCACCAAATTTATAAATTTGATACAACATAAATGTTATAGTATTACAAAGAAAATTGCAGTTAATAATAGGGGCAAGCTTGTTTCATTATTATGTGCAATCCTTTATTTCAAGTTGCTGTGCAACAAATGATAAATATTCAAACATGTGTATAGCTGCTACAATATAATGATTATGTTAATAATGCAGTATATTTATAGTACACACGTCCTGATGATTCGTCTCATGTTTTATTTGAAAAGGCTGATTGTATAAGCAATTACAACTACAAGTATTTAGTGTAAACGATGAGCAGGAGAAAAATACTCGTTTGTATATACAGCTTGTACTCATTTATGTGATGTTGTTATTCTATTCAAAGAACAGTCAAAGCCAAATTGCCTTCATGCTTATTTACTCGCTATTATGCCCGCGATACTCAGCTCATTCGTCTCAGCATCGTAACTAAATACATTAAACCTTCCTCTAATTTCCAACCCTTAACTAGATACTCCTTTGTACAGTAGTTGACTTTCCTTGAAATATTTCTTACAGATACTGTGTAGTGTGTGCATATAAAATATCCTCTAAACACAATATAGCGGACACCCCATTATATTATGCACAGATTGCACATAGTGCTGTGTGTTGTACGACTGTATGACATAAGATGCATACAATACAATTATTATGCATTTGTTACAACAATACGACAATAGACAGTGTGGTGTTTATGTTGTTGAGTATATATATGCAGGCAGGTTGGGCCATAATCCAAATAGTTTCTCCTAATAGGTGTTCACTCCTTCCCTCAAGTCATTTGATATAAAAACACAAAGCCAATCTCCTCTCAACTCCCACCAGCCTATTTAATTGTCCCTGTAATAGAAGTCAAAGTTATTAGCGGTGACTATCCAAACAAGCGTTAATCACACTCGCTGATGAAGAAGTTTACGTCTTAATTAAGAACACGTAAATTCATACAGCTTGATACTTTGCTGTAACATGAAGTTCTTTCATGAGATGAGATATATACCCAGATGAATTATGCATGAAGGAATAAAACTACTACACTCTATTTTATACAGTGTGCTATGTATATAGTGCTACTACTTAAATAAAAATCTTCTACCCATATCGTTTACATAGATATGCCTACTGTATTAGGTAACACGTATAATGTGCACTCTATATGTAGGACAGAAGAATCTCTGATTAGTAAATTAGTAAGTTTGTGTTGGAATTTCATGATGCTTTCTTTGGCTGTGCTACAGCTTACATTACAAATATAATGCAAGTAATAAAGAGTTTACTTTTTGTAGCATCATCTTATCTACATGTAGTCATACAAAGGAAATTTTCTGCACCATTATTCGAGTCCTGAAAATGAAATAGCTGACTGAGTATTTATCATTGCTGTGTAAAATAAATGAATGAAAGTTAATAAAAAAGAGGACGATGAATGTGGAGCGATCTATTAGTTAATCTCTATTTATAGGATGAGTGCATAATAGTGATAGTGAATGTCGAATGTACACTCTCTGTACATTATATCTCAGTCTCAACTAATCTTTTATCGCGTTGCAAGAACAGTCAAATCAGCATACTATACTTACGCTTACTTTCTGCCACTATGCACAATGTACTATGTACTATGTAGACCGATTCAGGGTGTAATATGACTGGGTTTGAGCAGCAGCATAAGTAGAAAAGAGATACGTAGGTAGTGACTGTAGACTATCGGCGTGTGATAGATATCTCATTAGAAAGTGTACTCTTGTTATACCGCGTGATCAGTCTACACTGCTGTGGAGCTTATACATGGGCTGGACTTATTCCTTAGATAGCCCTGTTT
>JAQFYB010006659.1:0-11875 GCA_034694085.1 Pogonognathellus longicornis
ACTTTTTGACGTTTTTTCTTGAGACACTTTTTGACGTTTTTTCTTGAGACACTTTTTGACGTTTTTTCTTGAGACACATTTCCTCTGCAAGGCTGTAATGGGAAGTTTTTATCTAAGATTTTTGCCTTCGGACTTATTGCCCGATCAAAAGTCATTAAATATCATGCTCCATTGCATTTACTCGCAAACTTACGCAAAATTCGAAAATATTATAGACGCCGTTAGTGCTTACATTATAAATAGAAACATTTTGTATATTTCATTTTTTTCATAAATTATCATACTTAAGAATATCTCAAAAGAGGGTAATTTAGTAATTTCAAAAAATGACCTTGTGCCACCTCAACATTCGGGAAAAAACATAAGGACGATTTGGGTATTATCTAAATGATATTTAAATAAAGAACTGATATCAAGACGTAGCAAAAGGTCAAATTTGTGATCTTAATTAATTTCACAAAAGTACAGAAAACAGAGATAAGAATATGTCAATGAAAGCGAAACAGTAGGTCTAATAACCATTTTTGTTTACGTTTCGCTCTCAAATCCCATCTATACTTTAATTGAGACTCCTTGACTTTACGGGGCAAAAAAGCGAAATATTACTAATTTGAGATTTAGTGCATCGGACGTGACACGCTTCATATATACAAATGACGTATTGTAGTTCCTCTAAATATAGGAGTGCTTAAATATAACCCGATATAAAAATGCCCGATTGAAAGAATACTTGACAAATACCAATGTGTTATTTGGTTGAATATACACATTTGCCGCATTGCAGTGATATTGTGCGATTATTTATTTTTTGCAGCCGAATACTGCAGCCGAGGGCCAATAATTTCCGATAAACAAACGGATGGGATGGTTGCTTTGTTCAGAATGACAAATATTATTGTCATCATTGCTCCAATACTTGTGGCATTATTTTATCTGTCTTGCTATGACGCACCAATATTTCCATATGCCAAACTTCCTGAGGACTTCAAAAGCATTATTATCGTCGTATTATATGTTTTTTTAGCATTATGGGCATTTGCTTGTTTTCTATCATTTGTATTAGCAGTCATACAAGGTGCTATTGTTATAGTGTTGGTTCACTGCCGTTTGTTAAAGGAAATTAGGTAAACAGTTATAAACAGATTTAAAGAAAAACTACAACTATTTAACGAATTGATTTAAACATTACCTTTTTCACTGTACAATGACAATTGATTTTGTATTTGTTCCTATAGGATTGGACGATCTAAACAGTACAAATCTGACGATGATGCGAGACGTCTGAGTGTGCTTGTTAAATATCATCGTATTCTGGTTCTTCAGTCTCAATATGTGGCACAGTTGCTTAACATTTATCTTGCACCAATTGGATTAATGATTAATAGGATTTTATTGCTTAGCGCTTTTCAGATGATACATTACGATGTAGGTGATTCTATTTTGAATCCCATCCTATTTGTAAGTTGCGGAGTAATCGCGATGGCATTGTGGTTGACTGGTTTACAACTAATGCAATATGATGCAAGTACTTTGAACAAGACGACGCAGAGTCTGTTGAAATTTCATGCTAAAAGTTCACACGAGTTCACACGAAAGTATACTCTAATGTACGTTAAATCATGCAGACCAATGGTGTACAAAATTGGCAATTATACCAATGTTACAAGGAAGACTGGTCCAAAATTTGTACTAAATATTTGTCGAGGAATAATGAAAATTCTTGTGAGTGGTATTTGAATCAAACTGTATCCGTACTCTGCTAATGTTTAATTTATGTGCAGTGCACTGATTTGACAGACGAAAAGACAGACACACAGCATTACCATAATGTGGTCTCTGTCTCGTAGCTTCACCACATAATAAATGAAACACACACGTTTATAGCTAGTTAGGTGCCAGATTCATAATAATAGGATGCCTGGCACATCGCTGCAATAATGCTGATAGAATACTATACATTTTAGGCACAACGATATCTTATACAGCCGATATACTTGTTTGTGTTTCTGTCTACGATATCTTCGGTAAATATGTAGTTAATGAAATAAAACTTAGCAGACACATTCAGAATGACAAAACGCAAAATTGTTTGGTCTGTAAAATTGATTTGACATGATTGGCTCAAAGTTCAAAGCACAAAGTTATATAGGTTTCATAAATAGCCATTTGAACAATTTTATCTTACTAGTATTTCATAACAAAATCTGTAATGTTAGAAATGTGATGTTAGATTCTTCACAAATTGACACTAGAATTATTGCAGACCATTCAAACTTCAAACATTAAAAAAGTAAATGTTTACTTTATTTCCATCAAACTTAACTTTTCTACAGTACTGTTTGCATTCAAAATGATTTATTTTGGGCTTCTATGTACACCAATTGATGAAATCACACTAAAAACACCCAGCATGCACTCTAAAACATGTTGTGATCCATGATGCTGAATGACATAGTCTAATTTGCATACACAGACATGACTTAATTGTTTAAACATGGTGCATTTCGATTTAAATTCTCCCATATCCCATTGGCTTAAAATTTGATTGTTTCAGTTGATATGATTTGTTTAAAAGTTGATATCCATACCACTCCTACGCTAATTTTTTAGGTAGGAACTAAATTAAATGATTTATATATAGTTGGTTTATAGTCTCCATAAAGCCGAAATTAATTAAACTGCGTTTTATAGGAAAAGTTGTGTAGTTCTTGAAAATAATGTTTGTAACTTCATATTAAGTTTTGTGCCAGTTTGCAAATTGGTGATCGAGTTCCATGGATTAAATTAGTTTTAGTTTCAACGCCTATAGAGATTACGTATACTTAACATTTAAATGTTACGCATTATTAGTTAGTGAAATCAATAATCTGTATTTTCCAGTCCTTCCTGTATTTAAATTACCTTACAATTGCAAGTTAATATGGATTTTATACAACAATAACCTGTACTTTATTATGTGTATATTACTTTACAGTGTAATAAATGTTTATACAAGTAAATAAGAAACATAAGCATATAATCACGAACGGACCCTGGATTTATTCAATATTATTCACACAAGCATTACAGCACTAGCTAATTGCAGTAATTATGGAAATATGCGATCGGACAGGGTCCGATTATATTGGGCAGCGGAATGCAATGTTACCCAGCCGTCCCAAAATAGTTTTTAGTGCATTTGACTGCTTAATTTTCTAAGTTTTTCAATCTACGTTAGTTATTAACAAGACTGGCAGGTTTTGTTGAATACTCCGTAAATATGACTGAACGGTTGTTTGTAGGATAAGAGCACACTTGACATAAAAATGACCGATTGAAAGAATATTTGACAAACATATATGACTTATTTGGTTGAATATAAACATTTGACGCATTGCAGTGATGTTCTGATGTTGTGCGATCATTTGAAACGATAAATAGTGAAGAAGGTCATTATGAAAAAGTAATAAGGCCCTACCTTCGCTATGGGTTGGATTAGGCCAGTATTGCCTTGTACATGCAGTCTCGAATACTGGAGAGCTGATAGAAATCGCTGCTCCGGTTATGAATTATGAAACCTGTACTTTGCTTGCATGAAACATAAATATTTAAAGCTTTTTGAATTTAATAATACTCTACATAATAACTAAGAACGCAAACATTTTAAGTGATACTATTTTAATAAGCTTTCTATCGACATTCCTTGCTCCATTAGACGGGAAAATGTCGGCTAGGAAACTTAGAGCAAATGACCGATTCCTAACTAATGTAGGTAATATTTCTGAGAAAAATGTATTATTTGGCAATTGGATAGGGGGCACACCTTTTACTTTAGATTTAATAAAATTTGAAATCAACATGAATAAATCGAAAAGCGTTGCAATTAAAAATTTTGCTTACATTGCGATCTGGTTTGTTCATACAATATTTTTTAGCGTTGAATTTATTTATCGAACCCTACAAAAATATGATTCATACTTATATGGTATATGTTTTCTGATATTCACCGTAATGTTATTGGGAGTTATTTTTCAGTGGTTTTTGCTGTGCGATCTGGAATTTACTCTTTTAATTTTGAACGATATTTCTCATACCTACAGAAAATTTCAAGGTAATTCTCAATTGTAATATTTTAAGCCACATATTAAAAAGTCAATAGCATTACCAATAACAAAAAATAAAAGCAAATCGTTTACACAAGCAACTATCCCAACAATAAATTTTAATATGGCGAAGTGTAATTTCAAAACAAATCACTGATTATTTAAAATACATTCACAAGGCTAATCCTTACATTTGCTTACTCATTACGTTAAGTGACTCCTATACGATTGCTTGTAATCTGCCACAGCGGATTGAGCATTTTACGCTCAATGGCAGAAACGATGACATAAAAATATTCAAATTTTAAAATTGTAGCATTGGAATGTGCCTACAGATGTACCTACAATATACCACTCTCACATCCCAGTTGTATGTTTTAGTACACGCAGCAGTCCAACCTCCGTGACAACTTCATCTTGTATTTTAGTAGGAGATCTCTTCTCCAAATATAAAATCAAGATTTGAATTTCAAAACATGCATGATTAGAGTAATTTGATAGAGAATTATTTTTATCTAGGTCTCCTTAGCTTCGGTTTTTTGTTTAAAGGTCTTGTGGAGTACTAATTTTTGATATTCCTTTTGTGTTAAAAAGCCTACGCTTAAACGTTTTTTTAAAAAAACATAAAAAACTTTTTCGAAATTTGAAAGCTAAGCGGACCTAAAGAATTATATTATGAATCAGTAAAAATTATTTCCAAAGCAGTTAGTGCATTACACAATGCTCCATATATGCTCGAATAGGGCCCCCTTAAGATTTGCAACAATGGGTGAGTGCTAGGTCATTGGAGTAGCGAGGGGGTGGCCGTACTGGCAATCGGCCCCATACTAAATAACCATCATTTTTTGAGGAATGTACCAAATTTATGAATTTGTAGGCTAAATTTTGCACAGAATAGCTCAATTTTTGCGGAGCGGGTACCCCCTCTGAAACTAAATCCTGGTTACGCCTTTGTGCTAGATTAAACTGACACTGGCACTAATAACAAACCATTTCAAAACGGATATAATCAAGAAGTACCTGTACATTTGGGTGAAGTGAGACATCATTTGGGGTACACTCATACACTTTTTGGGGTGTCTGGAGGAGACGCAATTTGGGATGTCTGAGAAAATTTATAGAGCAAAGTAAAGAATCTATATTTAGACAATAAATATGCAGGTATATTAATGATTTGATATTTAATGATAATTTACAATTCTACTTAGAAACAGTTTTCAATCTACCTTAGTTATTAACAAGATTGTCAGGCTTTGTTGAATACTCCGTAAATAATGCTGAATAGATATTTGTAGGATTAGAGAACCATTGATGTAAAACTGCCCGATTGAAAGATTAATTACTTGACAAATACCTACCGTAAAATCCCTATTAAACCGTAGTACGGTTTACTGAAAATGGGAGGTGGTCCCCCCTACGGTTTATTTGAGTCGTTTCTATTAACACTAGTAAAAGTAGTATGGTCTAATTATAATCGGCGCCAAACCCACGGTTTATTAGAGCACTACGGCTTAATAGGGATTCTACTGTATTATTTGGTTGAATATAAACATTTGCCGCATTGCAGTGATATTGTGCGATTATTTATTTTTTGCAGCCGAATACTGCAGCCGAGGGCCAATAATTTCCGATAAACAAACGGATGGGATGGTTGCTTTGTTCAGAATGACAAATATTATTGTCATCATTGCTCCAATACTTGTGGCATTATTTTATCTGTCTTGCTATGACGCACCAATATTTCCATACGCCAAAATTCCTGAGGACTCCAGAAGTATTATTATCGTCGTATTTTATGTTTTTTTAGCATTATGGGCATTTGCTTGTCTTTTATCATTTATTATAGCAGTTCTTCAAGCGGCTATCGTTGTAGCGTTGGTTCACTGTCGTTTGTTAAAGGAAATTAGGTAAAAAATTATAAATGATTTAAAGAGAAACTTCCGCTACTTAATAATTGACGAATTTATTTACAAATTACTAATTACACTGTACATAATGCAAATTGATTTTGTATTTGTTGCTTTAGAATCGGAGGATCTAAACAGTACACATCTGTCGTTGGTGCGAGACGTCTGAGTGTGTTTGTTAAATATCATCGAATTCTGGCTATTCAGTCTCGATGTATGGCACAATTGCTCAACATTTATCTTGCACCGATTGGATTAATGGTGAATAGGATTTTATTGCTTTGCGCCTTTCAAGTGATACATTACGATGCAGGTGATTCTATTTTGAATCCCATCATATTTGGGAGTTATGGAGTAATCGCGATGACATTTTGGTTGACTGGTTTACAGCTAATGCATTATGATTCAAATACTTTTAACAAAACGACGCAGAGTCTGTTAAAATTTCCTGCTAAAAGTTCACACGAGTACAAGTATATTCTAATGTACGTTAGATCATGTAGACCAATGGTGTACACAATTGGCAATTATACTAGTGTTAGAAGGAAGTCTGGTCCAAAATTTTTACTAAATATTTGTCGAGGAATAATGAAAATTCTTGTGAGTGGTATTTGAATCAAACTGTGTCCGTACTCTGCAAATATTTAATTTATGTGCAGTTCACAGATTTGACAGACGGAGAGACAGACAGAGCATTTCCATAATGTGGTCTTGTACCTCTAACACATAATAAATAAAACATAGCTAAATAAGTTGAGACTTTTAACCTTGGAGATATTGTTAATAAATAATTTCTTAGCTTGACACAAGGCTTAATTTTTGAAATGGCTAAAAATTTTGTTGATGTAGGAATCGAACCAAATCATACCAATTGCTGGTTAGTTATAGCACCTCTCTAACATTCTCATTCAGAACAGCACAACAGAATTTGAAGTTTCGAAATTTGAAAAGCCTAATGCTTCTAAATTTTACATTGTTTTATGAAATTTAAAAGTACATTATTGTAGAGAAAAATCAACTACACAAGAGTATAGAAAAATATTTGTCAATAAAAGTTTCCAAGTAAAATATATTTAATTTATTAGTGCTTTTTTGGCCGCCATTTTGAATACTCTACAACCCATCCTTAAACTCAGCTTAAATGAATTGACCTCTGGAGTTCAGGTTGCACTTTTAAACTCAATTTGGGCATTACATAATGTTTTATAGGTCACTCAGGATTAAATTCGTGTAGTCATAACTTTTCTGTATTAACTTTGAGATTTTCATATACTTAATTGACTTTCAGCGACATGCAGCGGTCTAGACGAAATTTTTTTCCCAACTCTACTCAGCGTTGATCCTGAGGTCATAAGGGAATCGTATTTTGAATTTGGGCGAAATCGAACGGGAAGGCCTTTCGCCATGTCAAGTTTACGTTCTCCTTTAATTAGGCAATTACGTAACTTGGGGGAGGCTTAGCGGTTTAAGCCTCCCCCAAAATATACAACGTAACACTAGACATAATTTACTTTTTAATATAATACATCAGGATTAGATTAATTCAATACAATTGATACAATAATAATTGATATTAACACAGGGAGGCTACTAACATAAGAAGAAGCTGTTAACCCAGGCAATAGTGTATATCAAAATTAGTGATTTATTCATGTATGTAGCTACTAACTTTTTGCAAATCGTTTACAACTAGTCTCTCCAAAGTGAAATCCTGGGTACGCCCTTGTTATTTAAATATAGTGGAAATGGGTAAATATATAATTCAGAGTATGAATGGACGTAATGTAGATGGAATGTCACCAATCCAAATTATAATAATTATAAAAAAACATTTCTTGATAATCAATTTCGTCGGTGTCATTGCAAAAGGAGCTGAACACTGAATGATGAATAATATATATTTATTCCTAATGAGAACTTTTAAGTCGAACTGACATTTGTTTGACGTAGTTGGTCAAAATGGATTTGACGTTAGAAATGTCGCGCTTTTTAACATCGGATTAACGTCAGAGTGCGATAAAAAAGTAGCAAAAGTTAAACCTCCATTAATGAGGATATCACAGCACAACTGCGTCACACAAGCTACTAAGAAATGAGCTGGATTGGGAGAGTCATCTGTCCCCTGACCCCCTGCAGGGATTACTAACTCCCCGCCCCCTGTTGGGGCTAGGCTAAAGTCCTCGATTTCTTAACTTTCACCCCGCCCTTTTGGGGGTTGTGTGGTGTTTTCGACCGACTTACTACGGGAATCTAGTTCCCCGGTTCCCAACTCTTTTTCATGCCTGGCTCAAAGTAAGAAATGATTTATCCTTATCACCATTTGACCATTACCATTACAGATACAAACACTTTATATAAAGCACTTTAATTGCGTTTTCAAACGTTACACTGCATGTTATTGTATAATTTGATAAATAATATAGGCACTCAGCATAATATTATAGGTCCCTTACCTAACTAAATTTCACATTAATTATTATCTTTTTGATGTATTCACCATGAATACATAACCTAAACAGATAGTTGAGCATTCATGTCTTTCACGTTTCAACTTAGTACTAGCTGTTCTCACACTGAAAAATACTCCTTGGTCCTCACTGTACGTGACAATTTTAGAGCAGAGAATATTATAGAATATTCATTTAATTAAAAACACAAGTGTCTAATTGAAAATTTTCTCAATTAAACAATAATTTTATTTTGCAATAAATTTACAAATGGGGTCGGCTGCAGTAGTAACGAAGGAGTTTATGGAAAAAGCAATCGGTAAAAAAATTGAGTCATTTACAACTAAATTTCAAGCTGACACTGGCAACAGCTTCATGAGCGTAATTTACACATTTGACGTTAACATAATTACGTCTCAAAAGGAAAACAGCAAAGAGTCTAATGTGGAAACGGTTCATTACATTTGCAAATGTTATCCGTCCAACCCAGGAAGACAAGATTTCCTAAATGATCAAAATATCTTTTGGAACGAACTTGCGTTTTACAAAGACTGGATGCCTGAATTACAAAAATTTCAAGAAGATTTGGGAATTGAAGAAATTATTAAACCCGATTTTCCAGATTTAGTAGCTGGGGAAGCTGTCGACTTCAAAAATAAAAGTGTAAACAAAAAAGGTAAAAAAATGGATTTTTTCATAAAAATATAAGCAAATTGATTTGAATTATTTTACTGATTATAAAAACGAAATAATTTTTTTGTGGTTTTATTATTACTGCTCCAGCCAATAAAAATTACCAGCCCTTTGACAATTATATCATGATGGTTGACCTTTGCAAAGCTAAAGGTTTCACACTACCTGACAGATTATTGGGGTTGGATAAAGACCACGTAACAGTTGCAATGGACGCCTATGCAAAAATCCACGCTTTAAGTTGGGCCTACAAAACTCACAAGAAAATTGACGAAATAAAAACATTGTTTTCAAATTTTGAATTTGACTATGCTGCCGGAGATATTAAAAAAACAAGGGATACCATGACGACTTTATCTGTAGAGGAAGCAATACGCTCTCTGGAATCGTCCAGAGCCTCTGTTGAAATAATTACCGCATTCACCGCTTACAAAGACAAGGCAGCCGAAGTTATCACAATTGGTTTTGATTCTACCCTTGACACTGAGAAGGAAGCTGGCAAATATTATCGCGTGAAGCCACCAGAATTTCTTGATACAGGTAAATCTACTGGTTATTTATTAAAAATACTGGTAATTCAATAATAACAAAGTTCGATTTTTTTATACACAATCATTTATACAAAACTTTTCTAAAAATCATTAGAAAATATCAAAACTTTCAATTTATAATGGTTTTGCTTTAACCCTAAAAAGGCTGTGGAGCGGACACGCTGTCCAATATAATTAATTTTTTCAGTTTTGGTATAGGATATGCCCCCTTCTTCGTGTAAATTTTAAACTCAGGGATCTTTTAGTGTTAAAATAATTATCAAATTATTAGTTATTTTATTAAATAAATTTTTCCATTCCATGTATCATGTATGTACAACATTTATTTGTGCTTAATGCCGAGAGATGTGTCTGCTCTGCTTATAGATGTAATTTGTTTGATGTACACAAGTACAGACGCAACCTTCAGGGACTCTATGTCTCGACATCAAAACCTATTTTTATTTTTCAGCAATCATCAATTCTTCCAATACTTTTCTATTTTTGCAATGGCTTATTATTTTAATACTTGATGACCACTTTGTTTTTGTAATATTTGTTAATAATAAAGGTTTGATTGGCTTTTATTTATTTTAAAAAATATAGACGTTCCATGGAGAGTTATTATTCACGGAGACAGTCATATGAACAACATGCTCTTCCATTACAACCCGGAAACTGGAAAACCTGATGAAGTAGTCATTATTGACTTGCAGGTATGCCGAGAGATGTGTCCCCTTATAGATTTGGTTTATCTGATGTACACAAGTACAGACACAACCTTCAGGGACTCTCACGTGGATGAAATGCTGGAATTGTACTGCAAAAGATTCACTTACTATTGCGACCTGCTGAAAACTGAAACTCTTCCTGGTTTCTGTGTGGAAGAAGTAAAGCGCAGATATGATAGACTCAAAATATTCGGGTTCGGAATGAGTCTAAAGACTACTGCCATTTTTATGAGAGAGCGGGGCGAAGCTGTTCAATTGGACTCACTCACAGAAATGGATCAAACAGAAATATTGAGTCAACTTGTCACAGGAATGAGTTCTAGTAAGAAATACAACGACAGAATATCTGACATCACTAAAGAAGCCTATACTCAAGGAATAATTTGAGTCCAATTTCTTAATAAATATTAAATTAGTTTGTGTATGAAAACACTAATAAAACCGAACTTTGAACTTTGATTGCCACCCACTCTAGAGCAAACCCCATGTATGGGGCATATGTTGATATGTACGCCATACCGAAACACAATTCGTAAGATCAAGCGAGTGGAGGTATCTAACACTAATTAATTCCAATTTGCATGAAAAGACGGCAAAATCGGACGATATTATGAAACTTTTCAGGCTGTAACAAATTTGTTTGTGAAAAATTAACTTCACAGCTTGACTCAACATCAAATGTTTGATATGCTACCCAAATTTTATCCAATGCTTTTCCACCATTTTCAATATTTAAGAAAATATAAGTTCAAACTATGGTTTTTCCCCAACGTGTAGTGAAAAGTATATTTTTTTAAAATTCAACTTTTGATCGTGATGTATGTACATTATTATCTATTTTCTTCATACTGATTTTCCAATCAGAAACATAAGTAACCCAATTGTCCCGTTCGTCGTGATAACATAATGACGTTTTATCTGTATGCACATTGCTGATACAGGCTTTGAAAGAGAATGGGGTACTGTGTTTATTTAAAGTCGTATGTAAATATGTATAATAATTTTTAATACATACCTCTACTATAAAATTTAAATGTGATTTTAGTGATTAGTCATCAAAATAAGAAGGAAAAATAGTAAAAACAAATTACGTATTAGTATGGGGTTATAATACAATACATAATAGGATAGTACAAAGAATTATGTTGGGATAGCTCTAGCTTGTAAATATGACGTAGGTTAATGCTTTTGCAAATGCAGGCTGAGAGATTCGTCTCAGGTGAAATCATTCCATTGTATATTTTATGTATACATACATGAGCATATCACAACTGCGTCACACATGCTACTAAGAATTGAGTTGTGTTGGTTGTTGGTATATAGTTTCTATCTAATATCAAATTACTCTGACACTACCTTCAACCAGAGTTGGAACTTAGAGGCCAACATCACATCCCATCAACTCCGTCGGATGGGCAAGTGTATGGCCATCAACTCCAAAACCTCCAAGCGGAGTTTTAACATCTAGCCATCCCATCCTCAACA
>JAQFYB010006660.1:0-11874 GCA_034694085.1 Pogonognathellus longicornis
TAGTTTTCCGCACTGTCTCATTATTTTTGCAGGTTCGTCGAGTCGTCGTGACAAGCTAACAGGACTTTCACAGTATAAGGTTAAGAAAATAATTACAACTAAACTAGAAAGTTGAAGAGGACCAGAAAGGCTGTAGAAAGCGTATGGCGTGATTTGACACTTGTCCCTGTGTATTTATATTTGATGAATTTGTTTTGTTTTTAGACGAACAAAGTATCGGAGGAGTTGGGTTTTGTGAAATGATGTACCGCTGTAATTTGTTCGCTCTTGTGAGTGGTGGAAATCGTCCGCGGTACGCAGACAACTCTATTTTAATTTATGATGACTGTAAGAAACGCTCTGTTCTGGAATTCACCTTCCATAGTTCAGTTCTGTCTGTCAGATGTAGAAGAGACCGAATTGTTGCAGTACTTAAGGACTGCATACACATTTTTTCTTTTCCAACCAATCCTGAAAAGCTTTTTACCATTAGTACTAGACACAATCCTTTGGGTTTGTGTGAACTTTCTCCTGGTATCAATAGCTTATTGGTATTCCCCGGCTATAAAATGGGCTCATTGCAATTAGTGGTACGTCCTTTCTTATTCTTAATTATTATTCTTAATTATTTTACATACATTTCTGTCTTAACTGTTAGACTACAAACTAAAATAATTTCCGTACTTGAACAGAATTTAGGAAACATGGAAGCGACTGTATCGAATAGCCCAATGACAATTAATGCACATCGTGGAGATTTGGCTTGTATTTCAATTAATCAATCTGGATCACTGTTAGCTACGGCCTCTGATAAGGGAACACTTATTCGAGTGTGGGATGCTGCTAAGAAAGTTCAGCTTAATGAGCTAAGACGAGGATCCGATCCTGCAACTGTATATTGCATCAATTTTAGTCTCGATTCAGACTTCTTATGCTGTTCCAGCGATAAAGGAACCATTCACATATTTGCCCTTAAAGATTCACACCTCAATCGCCGTTCAACGTAAATTCAAAATTATATTTATTGTAACTTTATAATACAAACAGGTTTTTAATACAAATGTGCTTTTAAAAAAATAAAATCTCAGACTGTTTTGACTCCTCAGTACGGACTTAATGGAAAGCATAATTGACTTAAGAAACAGAAAAACAATTAGCCTATAACTTTCTACCCAACTTTCATGTGGTATTTCTCTCTCTTTCTCCAAACTATCTATATCCAAAATATAATAAGGATTTTGATTTTGATCTGTTGCATTTTGGGTATAGGAACACATGAAAGTTTTGTAGAAGTTTAGAAAGTGTTAGAAAAAATTCATAAGTTTGCCTTATTTTTTGTTGTAGGTTTTCCAAAATGGGATTTTTAGGACAATATGTGGAGTCTCAGTGGGCTCTAGCTAATTTCACTGTGCCACCTGAATGTGCTTGTATTTGTGCCTTTTCTACACATAGCTCTGTTGTTGGTGAGACAAATAATCATTACTTTCATTGATTGCAATGTTTTATTAAGCAAAGTCACATGGTTTTTGTATTTTCAGCCATTTGTATGGACGGAACATTTCACAAGTATGTTTTCAATGCAGACGGTCAGTGCAGTAGGTTGTCTTTTGACGTTTTCCTAGAAGTTTGTGGAGACGACGAGTTTTGATTTTGATTACGATATCCATTTTGTAAAATATATATTTGTATTCTCTTGTAATATTCTTAACAAGTTCATCAAGTAAATTTCTTTAAAACACTGCTCTTTGTATTATCTCTGAAATAATATTTTAATAATAATTTAACTCATGCACGACCCACTGCAATGCCTCAAACAAAGTATTCAAGCTAAAGCAAATATCAATAAAAAATTAAAAAAGCATTGTAGTACACAAGGGCGTAACCAGGATTTGGTTTCGGGGGGGGGGGCAAACTCAAAACATGAGGTATATATGTGTTCATTTTCGCTCCAAGCGCGAAAAATTTGAGCAAATTTGGGCAAAAATGAACCTAAAATACACAAAATTCGCGCGTAGCGCGAAAAATTTCGCGATTTTTTGCTTTTTCAAGGCAAAAAAACCTATTTTTTCCAGATTTCGGGGGGGGGGGGCAATTGCCCCTTTGCCCTATGCCTGGATACGCCAGTGGATAAAAACTACATTCTATCAATACATTGGTATTTAAAAAAAGTGGATCCTTTTAATAAAAGGATGCAGTTCTTTTATTGCACTAGGCAACACAATCCACATTTTTTTAAATACCTTGCTACATTCTATACATAGGACGGATATCGATCGACTTGTCCCATTTGCATTTGTTATTGGGGATTCCAAACAACATAACCGTGGCCCCAACGGCGTATACACATAAAACGCGGATATACATGAATAAAAATCCACAAAACTAGCAAGTGCTGCAAAAATAATAGTTGTGTGATAATAATGTATGCAATACAAGTTGATTTAAATATTATAAAATTTTGAAGTTGTAATTGTAACGTAGCAATAAAAATTTGAAATTTAAATTAAAAAATTGAACTGTGAATAAGTCCTGGTGCGCTAAAAAAAATTCGCACTTTTTATTTATTTGTGATACAGAATGATAGAATTCGACCAGTAGATCAAGGTTGAGTAGGGCATCAAAAATTATTAGAGACAGGTTTGACCTCTGGAGGTCATTGAAGTATAGCGGGGTTCAGGGTCTAAAGTTCATCGATTTTCTTCAAATCTTCGTCAAATGATAGAACTCGACAAGTAGATCAAGGTTGAGTAGGGAATCAAAAATTATTATAGACAAGTTTGACCTCTGTAGGTCAATGAAGTATAGCTGGGGTCAGGGTCTAAAGTGCATCCATTTTCTTCAAATCTTCGTCAAGTAATAGAATTTGACCAGTAGATCAAGGTTGAGTAGGGAATCAAAAATTATTATAGACAAGTTTGACCTCTGTAGGTCAATGAAGTATAGCTGGGGTCAGGGTCTAAAGTGCATCCATTTTCTTCAAATCTTCGTCAAGTAATAGAATTTGACCAGTAGATCAAGGTTGAGTAGGGAATCAAAAATTATTATAGACAAGTTTGACCTCTGGAGGTCATTGAAGTATAGCTGGGGTCAGGGTCTAAAGTTCATCCATTTTCTTCAAATCTTCGTCAAGTGATAGAACTCGACCAGTAGATCAAGGTCGAGTAGGGAATCAAAAATTATTATAGACAAGTTTGACCTCTGGAGGTCAAGGAAGTATAGCTTGGGTCAGGGTCTAAAGTTCATCGATTTTCTTCAAATCTTCGTCAAGTGCTAGAACTCAACCAGTAGATCAAGTTTGAGTAGGGCACCAAAAATTATTATAGACAAGTTTGACCTCTGGAGGTCATTGAAATTAGTTGGTGATTTTTCAAGTGATAAAACTTAACATAGATATTTAACAATATTCGACATAAATCAAATAGAATTGTTTAGTTGTATTCACCGATACATGCTGCCAACAGTATGTATGTTAATTATACTCCCTTCGATCTGCTGCCCATGCAGTCAATAATTAAATGTATATAAGTTCATGAATGTAAATAATTGAATTTGCATTTCTATAATTTGTATGCTCTTTGCTGACTCACCCGCTGACTAATTTTGAGATAGATTTCTTTTAAACGTCAACTTGACACCTCTACATAACAGTCGCCTGACAGCTGTTAAAAATATTGAGAAATCTCTTTTAACAAATACTTGAAACTGTTATTAACATTATTATCTTGTTAATTCAATAATATGTAGATAACTCTTTCAATCCTTGCATGAAATCAAATTTTTTATTTATTAAACAATAATCCACATTTTTCAAAATAATAAATAGTGCTCCAAATTTTCCACAACAATAATAAATGTTCAAAAATTTCCACATTAGCATATAACAATCGAAATTTGGTTAACATAATATTCCAAAAGTTTCACAATATAGATATTGAATTTTTCATGCTAATAGACACTAATCCAAATTTTTCACATTAATAATTAACAATCCTAAATTTTTAAATTAATAAAACTAATTCGTTGGTTTTCACATTTTCACAATTCAAATTTTTCGCTATAATTCATTAAAATTTCAAACTTTTCGAAAAGAATATTGAAACTTCAATACTTCTTTCGATAAAAATGTTTTTTCATACCATTTGTTCCATATTATATTCAATATCAAGTTTTCTTATAGTATTGTAAGGGCAGACTCGTTCAGTTGGTGTTTCATAATATATTTTATTTATTTATATTTTATTTTGGGATTTTGCGATACTTTGAAGAATTGCATTTCTGCAATTTATATTCTTTCCAAAAACTGAAAGATTTATGAGAAAGACATTATGAAAGACCTTATATATAGCTACAATAATATGAAGCCGGAATGTTCATTTTATTATCCAGTTAAGAGAAATATTTTATTTGATACAAAAATGGTCAAATTATCACATTAGGTCACGGCTCTTAAGTTTGTGCTGCCAACATTAAACTGCCAATTTACGTAAATTTTTTTATTCGTAATATTATACAATATAAACGCAAATATTTGAAATTAAATGTTAATTAACTTTATCAGTGTTATATTGCAATTCACAATTATTTACTATTGAAATTAATGGAAACCTTTTAAAAATTTGTACATTTGAAAAATAGAGTTCATTAATTATCATTCTTTAAATTGTCAAATTGACGATTTAAAAATATTACGTCTCATTGCCAAATTCTCATTAGAACAACAATCAAACTGAAAGTAACAAGTTTACCACACGTATGTATAAATGAAAATATCTATAAATTAATTTTATTTTACACTTAACAGTTTGCAAGGAAATTTATCGACAATAGATGAGTTAAATTTTATCCTTTCGAATATTACACTAAATGCAGTTGTTTAAGCTTAAGATTAAACAGAAATGTTATCCTTTAGAAAAAACATTTAAGTAAATACAATAAGTACTGCGAATGACAGTTTTACACCCAACTTGGAAACAATAATCGAATAATCGATCAATGTTTATAATGCTACATTTTTAATGAAAAGTCTAGCTTTTCAGAATATACATATGGAAATTAATTATACAGTTAAACATAATCCTACACTTCTCGGTTAAAAATTATTTGGTGATCTTGATCAATGATCAAGGATGAGAACTTGCCAGCTTAATCCAATGATAATGGGGAACAGAAAAATCTTTCGGTTTTAGTATCAACGATTTAAAAGAACAGACGAGCCATTAAAATTCATTTCGGTTTTTTATGGCCTCACTTGGTTTATAAATCTAATGCAATCATCTAAGTTGTGAATTATTTTAATATTTTTTTTATTTCAATGTGAAATGTCTTTTGCATTATACCGTATGATTTATTCAAAGCGAAAACCTCCTTATACATTAGTAGGTACCAAGGATAGGGATAATACGATAGTAGGTAGTACAGTAGCTATAGATACATTGTTTAGACAATTAGCTTAGAGTTTGTTAATTTGGTAAAATGTGTATCAAAATGTATACAAAAATGAAGTGACCCGGACAACCAAGCTCTACTATACCTACCGATGTATAAGGAGGTTTGCGCTTTGAATAAATCATACGGTATATTTTGTGTCCCCAAATCAAAATTTTTTGGTTAATCGGCAAAAGTTATTTTAATTAATTGTTCTTTTTTGCTATATTATTTGTCAGCATTAATTGTATAATAAATCAAAGTTGTAGAAAAGTTATTTGAAAATGGTTAAGCATACTGTAAAAGAATCTGTATCCTAAGTGATTAAGATATTACAGCCAAACAGTTGACAAATTAGTATTTTCTCATAAACACCAATCGGACTCTTTGACAAAGTTCTTAAAATAAAGAATTTCCTTTTCCATTAAAATGTATTCCTGTTGAGATCATCTTGACATTTTCTGCCACAAATATCGTTCTAAAACATCAAGGTTGATTCGTCGCTACAAGGTGAGAGAACCGTCTTATTTTATAATACATATTTTGTGAGACCTATTGGTATCATAAAAAAGTTGGGACCAAACAGATTTTTGTAAATTTACACAGTACAATATACGCCTTGTCCAGCTATCAGTTAAGGATATGCTGTCTTATGGTGTTAATTAATAGTTCTGTGTAGCTCAGATTTCATAAACTTAATTTGTATTACTCTGTATTAATCTGTATTATTCTTTTAAACAATGTCACACACGCCGCAGGTATCGTACGTTTTGAAAATTATCTAGAGATGTGGCAAGGCAGCACAATATGAATTGCGTTTGGTCATCTCCAAGTGGTATTGATACTTTATATCTTGTTTCTCATTTATGTTCACCAACCGTTGGCTGGAATTATCCAACTAATAATCGATAGTAGGATATTATACTATCAAATTTAATTTTCTTAATACAACTTTCTCCAGCAATCCTGGTGAAGTGCTATCTTCTCTATTACAGTAAAATTAAGCCCAGGTTTTTGAAACCTATAAGAGCACTTCTTGACATGATTTAAGGTTTTAACTGGTATTAATTTTTTACATTAATTATTAAACTTAAAATATAGATTGATTAAACTAAAATGTGAAAACATTTTAAATACTTGGACTTCTTAGAATTCTTTTTTTTAGGATATGCTACATTTACCCAATATATTCACAATATGCGCCACAGTTGCGCAGGAATTTTCTTTGTTTCTAAACCCAAATTTTTCTCTTTCTGCTAGTATTTAACTAGCTGATATATCCGTAACTTTTATTATCATTAGCTGCCTCCAATTTATGATTCAAGAAAAATTGAAACCAATTTAAAATATCCCGATAATCAGATACTGAAATTTAAACATAATTGTACTCGTTCCAAAAATTTTATAGCCCTGATCGATTTGAATAACGATATATAGTTCCGAAAATTATTGCTCACATCGATGTGGATGGATGTCGACATATATTTTAGTCCATAAGGCTAATATTTTTTTTTGAATACTAGAACAAAACTTGTGTGAAAAAAATCCAGTAAGCTAAAAAATTAAAACTTAGGTACCTCTAAATTGCCCTTTTCTAACGTACCAAATTGGCGTATTTAAATAATCTCGAAAATCTATTTGGTTTAAAATGACTTTTTTATTTAAATCAGGTAAATTTTTAAATCAAACAATAATAAATATCAACAATAAACAAAAGACATTAATGGACAAACTCAAGTGCTATTACGCTTATCGCTCGTGATCTGCAAATACCAGACAAGATACTTTCGTACAACAGCCACAAAGCAGACAAGACACTTTCGCTCAGTAGCCACAAAGCATACAAGACGTTTGTGCCAAATAGCCATAAACAAGACAAGACAATTTGATCACAGTGCGAAAACCAGATAACATTATTTATTTTCAAAACGTGATATTTATGCCATTAGAAAGAGCGGCATTTTTTACATTTTCTGATATAATTTGGTGATTCTACCATTTCAGGAACAGCTTTTAGTTTATAATAAAAAAAATGCTATTTATTTACATACATTTAATGCCTAGCTCCGAAGCGAAACTGTCGAAAACGTAGCAAGACCAAAAATGCATTCTGGTTTTATTAGAAAGGTTGTTAAATGAGTTCTTAGTCAAGAACTGAACTGAGCTCTGACGTCATGGATGACGCCATTGATTCAGTCCGCAGTACTGTCAGTTCAGTTCAAGTACTCAAAACCTAAGTTCTGAGTTCCACGGACGGACCCGTATATTTTATAGCTTTATTAAACAAAGTAATCAGTATCCATGGAAACACCTTGGTTAGCGCAAAAAATTATGGGCTTAATTTATGAATCCAGTTCAGTTTTTAGGAACTTCGATAACAACCCATGAAATAAAAATCCAACATCAGAACTGGAACTGACGTGAGTTCAGTTTCAGTTCTTTTCTCAAAACTCATTTAACAAACTCTCTATTATGTGGATGTGATAGATCGTGCCCCAAAACATATTTTCCAAAATTCAGTTGCTCAGAATACCGTATTCCCTCTATTAAGGCTCCACTGCATTATCTCCAAGGTTGCAAATTAAGCCTGAAATCACTGCTTAAAAGTTGAATCGGGAAAGAATTAGCAACTTCTGTCAGAGTAGACCCAGAGGATTGGGGTGGATGTCATTCGAAAGGCCATTTCCTGGAGAATGCGTTATGGCCCCTCGGTAATATGTTTCAGTTGGCCCATTCCTCTCCAGTAAAGGATATAATATGCGTGCATGAGTGTAGTTTACACACTAAAATATTTTTGGACACGTGTATAGTCCATTCTGGGACAAGTGCACAAACGAACAAACCATTTCTATGAGTAGCTTCCGCAACTTATTAAATAACCTTTTTTTAGCTGAGGAGATACTTGACGAAGATAATGGGGATGCAATGGGGAGTTTAGGGTGTGAAGAAAAAAAGCCAAAAGAAAACGACGTTTTGGTAACATTACATTAGGTTGCTTATGTAGTCAATTTTATTTGCTATTATTATGTTGCTGGTGTTAATTCAAATGGGTAAAAATACAGAGTCTACTATCGTTGGCATCGACTCGAGAAAAGGAAGATAAAAGAATTGGAGAAGAAATTTTAGAATTACTGAGTAGACCAAGCATAAAAGAGAAGACATTGGCGGAAAAATTTCGATCTCAAGGGGGTACTACTGTCAGAGAGTTCTGTCCGCAGGGAACCAAAAGTGAATGCCGTAGAACGTCGACCAACAGCAAACCCTGCACCAAACTTCACTTTAGGAAAATAATCCAAGGCCATACAGATGAAAGTCTGGGCGATTGTTCCTTTCTTAACACATGCTTTCATATGGAGTCCTGCAAGTAAGTTCGTTCTGCAGGGTAAAAATAGTTTAGACTTTACACACCCAGTCATTGCCATGGATGAATTCCCAATTTCCCAGCCATCTCACAGTTGTCTCAAATAGCCATATTTTGTTGTACTTCCAGTCAAATCCAAGGATTGTCTTAACAATAATATCATCATCCCCTTACAGGTTTGGAGTATAACAAACTTCCAAACAAAATTATTGAAGCTAGATGATGATGATATTATTATTGTCAAGACAACCTTGGTCAAATCAAGGATTCTAAAAATTGGGATGGGATTTGATATCAAAACTTAAACCAGGAAACCAAATACCCAAAAACCAGGGTTATTGGATTTTTGATGGGTTTTTGGAAGTATAAAATTGCAAAAATCATTGGTTTTTGCAAGGCACGTTAACTATTTTAGTTACCAGGACTCCCTTGTATCTGCAAATGTGTATAGAGGTACGGCAAATTTTATTTATAGTAAAATTGTTATTTGCCGTACTTGTATACACAGTTGCAGATACACGTCCTGGTAACTAAAATAGTTAACTTGCCTTGGGTTTTTGGGTAGTGTAAAATTGCAAAAATCATGGGTTTTTGGGTAATAACTCATTCTATCTTACATGTGTATTAAAAATTCGGAACGACGTTGAATGAACGGGTTTGTCGACGCAACTTTATTGGCACTAAAATTAACTTCATTTTTGTCCTTGGAAGTAGTTACGGGTTTCTTCGTGTTTAGGAAATATTTCAATTTTTCGAAAACGCATTTACCCAGGTAGCATAATATATTGCATCGATATATTGATCAGTGCAAAGACTTATCGAATGTTAGTAACATAACCCCTGTTTACTGGGTAATTCAGATTTTTCATAATTTTTTAAAAAAACTGGATTTTGGATACCTTCCCGTTTTGGTTTTGGGTTGGTTATGGTAGGAGCTACAACTGTGTTTACTACAGTAATTTTCCACAAAAAATCAGTTAACTTCTACAGTTTTCAGTTTTTCGAAAAACTAAAAACACATTATAAAAGAGCAAAAATCTAGCTACAAAAATAAGCCTTCCGAATTTTGATTTTATTTTCCATTCCGGAAATGAAGGATTCTATGCCCACTATTTGACTTTTTTTACAAAATAAATTATTTCTCCGGAGTGGAAAATAAAATCAAAATTCGGGAGGCTTACTTTTGTAGCTAGATTATTGTTCTTTCTTAATGTGTTTTTAGTTATTCGAAAAATTGAAAACTGTAGAAGTTAACAGACTTTTTGTGAAAAGCCGAATAAGTTCTACATTTTTCAATTTTTCGAAAAACTAAAAAAACTTTATGAAAGAGCAAGAATCAATCTACAAAAGTAATGCCAACCGAATTTTTATTTTATTTTTTTAATAAGCCACAAGGAAGCCATGGAAACTAAAATGCTTCAATCAAAGTTTCTTGGTCTGGTCTGGTTTTGGGTTGAGGAAGAAATTGTCTGGTCGGGTTTTGGGTTGGGTTGAGGAAATAGAACCAAATTGGGTTGGGTTTGCAAAAGTCAACCCATTAAATACTACTCTAGTGCTGGTAATTTTATGCTGAAGCAGGGACAATTGTAGGTATAGGCTACGAAACGGTAATTCTTTATGCTTGTTAAAGGTTACTACAATATTAACAATTGTGTGATTATTCTCCAGGTATGTGCACTATGAAGTTGACAATGATGTAAAGCCTGGTGCTTCTCCCATTATTACTTCACCTTTAAATCATTCTCGTACGCCACAAGTAAACAGTGGACCAGTGTCTGAAGCTATGGAATCTAAAGCTGTGCTCCATCCACCACAATGGGTTCACTGCGATTTACGCTTCTTTGACATGACTACGTTGGGAAAATTTAGTGTTATAATGGCGGACCCGCCGTGGGATATTCATATGAATCTTCCTTATGGAACAATGAGTGATGATGAGATGAGACAGTTGAATATTCCTGCTTTGCAGGATGAAGGTCTCATCTTTCTGTGGGTCACTGGAAGGTAATGCATGAGGCTTCCAGTCCAGAAGTCGTAGTTTAACATAGAGTAGTGCCCCGCTTGTTGAAAAGTAACTAACGATAAGTACTAAGTAGAAAAACTTATGACAAGAAAACATTTTTTGTTCAAAATAATTTTCGATTCACGTGATAGATCAACGCAAATGAAAAGTTATTAGTTATTATACTTATTTGTTATGCATAAAAATCTCATTTATGACATACAGGGTGAGGTTTCTAAGAAAAAAACTTATCTGGATTTTAAATACATTGGGTTTTATTTAACCTGATCAAATCCCCTCAAATAATTTCAGAACAAAAATATTTTTTTTGCAATTTTCTTAGAAATAGTGTTTTTCTAGAAAAATGCTATTTTGGTCAAACTAGTGTCTTCAATCTCTCCAAATGAGCATGGGTCTTTTAAAATGATTCACTTTTATTCTGCGCTTCGAGCACAGCACAGAGAAAGATTCTGCTCTTTTGCTTTCCATGTTTTTCTGACGACCATATTGAAAGTTTAGTGAGTAGTGAGTTTGGGAGGGACGGACACCACCTTCTCATGCACACGTATCGTACAAGTACAAGATGAATGAATGACAAAATATTTTATTTTTTAATATTACAGAGCTATGGAGTTAGGTAGAGAGTGTTTGCAATTATGGGGATACGAAAGAGTTGATGAACTAATATGGGTCAAAACTAATCAGCTACAAAGAATAATTCGTACTGGAAGAACAGGTTGGGGTTCATTTATTCTGTTAATTAAGTACAGTGGCACGGACAACTAGATTTATACATCTGTTGTTTCAAAATTACATAAGATGGAAAAACCTCTGCGCTTTGAAACATTTATTAAATCATCATCAATAAACTATTACAAACAGATGTAATAAAGTAGTGTCAATACAACTAGTTTTATTGATTTTGAAAAAAATGCGAATTGAAAATTTCGATTTCTTCACTATTTTCTTCGATTTCAGTTCACAAAACTACCTAAAAATTAGTTTTGTTGTGGGTTTTGTTGATATTGACTTGGGGGCATGTGCCCCTTGATCCCCCTGGCTACGCCTGTGCTAACCGATACTATACTACCATGTACTATAGTGGGAA
>JAQFYB010006661.1:0-11872 GCA_034694085.1 Pogonognathellus longicornis
ATTTTGTTCGACGGTCGTAAAATTATTAGTTAGGATTCAAATGTCACAGTTAACGTAGACTTTAGCAAATACTATGACCAGTGACTGTTAAAGGTGCCGATACTTTTTTTACATCCATTTGTTCAATGGTTTATTCCACTCTGAGCATTTTTCTCCTACATCCATTACATGTATGTAAGCAACTACATGTACACAATCTACATATACACTGTATTTACAACGTTTAAAATGTAGTTTCTTTGAATGTGTCGTGTTTTCAATGAATGCGTTTCTGTGTGTGTATGTGTGTAAGTATAACAAGTATATCAAACCTACACATGCACCCTACAAATGTTTACAAATTCATATACCAATAATATCAATAATATCAATGCCAATATGACGAAGAATGAACTGGGCATGTACACTCTAAGATATCATTAAATCTTCTATCTATGTATCTGTCTATGTGAAAAGTAAAATCAGATAAGAATTCCAAAATGCAAAAATGCCTGTACACATTATCAGTTTATACAATTATCATTAAATACAAATAAAATTACAACTTTCAAATTTACATAGTTCAAATCGTGTCTGAGTGACCGAAATGTGAATACACTCTGTGCGTAGTGTAGTAGTTGCATTGCATGACATAGTTATTTCACAAAT
Organism: Pogonognathellus longicornis; assembly: GCA_034694085.1. Lineage (NCBI taxonomy): Eukaryota > Metazoa > Arthropoda > Collembola > Entomobryomorpha > Tomoceridae > Pogonognathellus > Pogonognathellus longicornis. The sequence continues at coordinate 649 of JAQFYB010006661.1, forward strand.
TCTTCAATAGTATCATCGTATCATTGCCCGTGCAGTAGTTCTAGCATTGATTCCTTGTAAGTATTACTGCTTCATAGATATATAGCAAGTAATCTAGCAATTTACATGTACAATTCTCCTTGCAATGCTCTCACAAGCTAAAGCCTATAGTTACTTATCTCTATTTGTTCATATTAGTATATCTGTATTATACCTATGTAATTTATTTGTTCAGCACTATTCTACTTTATTTTACATTTTATACCTATAATAACATATTACTAATATATACCTACACAACATCACAGTAATGTATGCATACAAATGCCTGTATACAAATGCATGTAATATTCACTTAGTGTTGCATAGATTTTAGCTCTCTAAAGCTACTATGATATACGAGTGCAACTAACTACGAGTTGTGTAGCTACAAAATATTATATCTGAAAGTAAAGTAAAGAATGGAGGTTTGCTTTCGTAGTTGTATGTATGTATAGGCCAAGACACTATTGCCAAGTATAAGTAAGTCAGCAGGGGGACTTGGTTTTGCTCAAGGGTACTCCTAGACTTTAGAAGAGTCTTCTTAAAGGGTGGATTGGATAAGTGGAAGCGTTCGTAATCAGAAGAAGAAGGGAATGTAGTGTCGTGCCACGTTGCGTTCTACCCAAGCTACATATTCGGGTACTCCGTCTGACAGACTGAACTGAACTGAAGCTACGAGCTGTAAAGATACGGAAAACAGTACACTGCAAATGGTAAAAGTTCTTCTGCTCTTGTGTAGCACTAACAAACAGTAAGTGTACTACAAGAGTGTTGGCTACAGAAGAGCAGTTCTGTTGGAGAACTTGGAGAGTTGGACTATCTGTACATTGTACATACATACGTACAGTAGGTTTGTGATTATGTGTGTGACTATGTCTGTGAGACTGCTCTCTCTCTCTCTCGCATGCTATTCATCCATTCCATTCCAATCCACAGTCAACATTATTCCATCCTGACACTACTTCTCTACTAGACATACACACATACACACACTTCGGCTGGCCGTGTACGGTGCATGTAGTAGTATGTGCTCTGTTGCACGTTTACGAACATTACACATACAACGAGCTATCTAACTAAGGTATGTGTTGTGTGTATCTGTATACTACTTGATTCTATAGTATTGAATGCATGTTAGCATTGTCATAGTATTGGATCTCTGTTGGCAGTAGTCGAGTCCGTTGTTCATGGGCTGAAATAGTATTACACAACATAGGTATTCAGCAGTCAGTCAGTCAGCGAAACACAAAAGTACCTTTAGGTATAACGTTGGGTACCTAAACAAACTCACTTCACTCAATATCAGTCACTCGTATACTGCTTTACGACTCTTCCTACTCATCAGTCACTTTATTCATGCACGTTACTTCTCCAAATCATAGAGCGATAAAGTGTAACTGCTTAATATCACTGCAAATCAACCAGTAAGTGCGTGGTAGAAAAGTTTCATTATTTAAGTTGATCTATATCTACTCGAACTTATTTACTACTACTTGTACTTAAGTAACTGCGTGAGAGTTTTAATTTCTGGGAAAATTTTGTAATATTTCTAGTAAATATTTACGATTCAGTACAAAAATACATACTACTGCTATGTATACATGCTATACATTACATAGCTCTACCTAATCGTTTCCTACGTTGTCTCTCTTAAATAAAGTTTCCACAATTTACAGCCAAGAAGTTAAAAGTGTTCTGTTGAATTACTTACAATAATTACTTGTTTGTAGGTTCACGAGAAAAACTGATTACATTTACTGTATACTGGTAGCTAAATTATACGTAAGTACACATTTACGTGCTAGTTGGCATTGACGCGTCTGTCTGATTCTTATGAATATTATTATTCTTGTTATTGTGTTGTTCTTTGAACGTGATACATAGCCAAGCAAGCCAAGTATAGCTTCTATACAACTACCGAGGAAACAAAGCAATAAATACTAGTAATAATAGTAAACTTTTTGATGTCTATAAATGTGTGTGAGTGAGTGAATACATTTATTCTCAAAATTCACACCCACAACGAGTTTTACGGATAGTTGAGTGGTCAAGTTTGTTGTGTCAAGAAGACATACTACTACTGGACTGGAAATAGACATGACAAGAGGAGGTACACTGTCTACTGGTTCTTGTTTTTCTATCTGATACATTCAGGCTTCAACTTTAATCAAATAATCATTGTTTCATTGAGTATTAATCTGGGATTCAGGGAATTCACTCTGACAATAGCCGCACGCATTGATTTTTCATTGAGCCGTCCGGATTGTTGTTGTGTGTGTGAGAGAGAGTAATATCGTGAAGAGGAGCACACATACACAAGAATAAAAGCTTCCTTTTATTTAACTCTTGGCTACACAGCTATAAACATCAACGACAGCACACTGAAGAAACAAGTTGTTGTTCGAGTTGTGGTGGTGGTGGATGTTGTTGTTTAGTTCATCTCGCTCTATATCCACACTCTTCTCCAAGCTCGTTTAGTTTTCGATTGGGTTTATAAGTTGTTCAAGTTCTCTCTCTCTCTCTCAACCTCTTCTATATATCCAGTTCAGTTCCAGTTCAGCTTTTTCTACGTTTCTATTTTCCTGCTCAGACTAAGCAGCATTTTCAATTGCTGGGAAAGTTGAGGTAGGTCGGTTGCTCATATTCATGCTTTTCTCGTATCTCTTTCTGTAAAGAATCCCAGGTTCATCTCACAATGAATTCACACACAGTCAAAAGTATGCCTATATACCTTCATTTATTTTTTGTCCTTCAAATCACTTAATTCCATATACACTCTCTGCTAAAAGTTACCAGTAGTGTTAGATTGCATTTTCTTACAGCGATATACTGACAGTGACAGAATCTCAATTATAATCGTAACTTTTTTATTTAAATATTATTACAATTAACATTATTTACCTTTACCACATTTTATTTTATGTGCATGCAGTATGCAGTAGTAGATTTAAGATCTATGTAGGCATGTAATTCTAAGTTCATGCTATCTTTGTAAACACATTACTATGTATAATGTATAAAGAATAAGAAGTATACGAGCATTTTGATTACAAAATAGTAAACTGGAGTAAAAACAGTAAGAAAGAATTAATGGCTGTTCTAAAACGTAAAATAGCAGTGGTGTATACGACATAGGAGGAAAATAATTTGTAGAAAAGCTTAAGGCTGGTTGGGGGATAACTAGTAAGTTAATGTAGGTATATAGGTAATGTATAATGTCACAAGCGAGTAATAACTGAATGGATGGCTAAGTAAGTATAGTACAGAGTTGTGTATGGAGGTATAGTACAGAGGCGTATTATTATTAGGCAGTATTATGTGTACACACTCCTGTGAGTAGAGCACTATACAGTGCACATTTACAAAAGAGTTACTTATTTTGTATATGGGTGCACCAAGTCGTATTTCAAGGAATTTCTTATCTTCAAAATGGGGCCATTTATTTTTATTCCAATTTACTGGGCCTATCTTTCTCTCTCACGTACTTATAAGTAGTGTTATGTATGTGTTTTGTAGTTGACTACTCCACTACTCTCCTACTGCTCCCACTTCTCACTAAGAACTTTATAAGTCTCAAACAGTCAAGGAAGAAAATCCAGTAAAACTGTTCAGGAGCAGAGGAGAGTGGTGTGGTGGTTGTTGTATACACGTAATGTACGTATTTAGGTATAATAGGTACGATCTATCTTTAGAAGTCAAGTGTAATCATGCACATAATGCAACATGCCACACACAAACTCAGCATACTTACATTAACCAAGTAGTAAAGTGCTGCAAAGATACACATAATATTATGTACCTATCTATACGTAGATATAGATACACAACTTGTATTCTGTGTGACTGTGTGTCTAAAGTATCTTCATTGTACATAAGTTCCGAGTTGCTTTCACCTTTCCCCATGCTAACTGTGATAAATATTTAGCATTATGAGTTTTACTATGTCATCATTTCCTGAAATTAAATTAATTCAATCGATCAATAGACATTTTATCGCGCAAGCATGATATCTCTGTTATAAGAGTAAGAAACATCCGTAACGTAAACGGCAAGAGGAAGTAGTAGTCACGAAAAACTGTGTAGCTAATTTATTTACCTTTTTCATGTCGTAATTATGATAATATTTAGTAATACAGGAATACATCGTTTGCGTACACGTGTAGGTTTTAATGTTAACAACCTATGTTAATTTAATGCATGTAAATTGATCAGAAATTATAACGATATCCGTTTCTTTCTTTGGCATTTTAGACTAAATCCATCAGCAGCTTCCATCTAAAATCAAATACAATTATCTTCGTTGTCGTTATCGCGTCTAATCTACAAACGACTATCAAAGGACAGTTAAGTCGAAGTGGAAGTCACATACAAAATTTCAGATAAACTCAAGATCACAAAATACAACTGACGAATGCTACAACAAAGAAATAAGCAAATAAAACAGTGACAAAGGCTATATACACAAAAACTAAGCCTGCAAATCTTGGCTATAGCATTTCATTCAAGATTCGAAGTCAAAGAAAGGGGTGTTGGAATTTTGAAGACGTGTGTTTGAGGAATTCATTGTGGAAAATTGAATCAAGTAAACTAAGTAGGAGAATTTGTGTTGGAAGACTGGAATTTGAAGAGCAAAAAGACAAGATTAGTTTGCATTGTCATCTCATCTGCGTTTAGAAAATCAATATTGATAACTGCGTGTGTGTGTGTGTTTTGACGGTGAGAAGGAAAAGTGTGGTGGTGGTCCTGTCGGCTTGAGTTGACTTGACTTGCTATTGTGTACCTGTGCCATTTTGTGATTTGATAATACTTACACATACCTACTGCTACTGGGAAAGGAAAGGATGTAAATCTGGAAGAAAGAACAACTAAAGGCCTATTCCTTCAACAATACAATAAAACTACAAATAAATATATGATTATACATATTTGATTTGAATTCTCAAGTGAAGTAGAATACGAAGAAGTCCTGTCTTCAGGAGTCTTGACAATTTGACGCGGCGACAGACAAGGCGAGACAAGCAAAAGGAAAAAGCTACACAGAACTCGCAAGACTTGAAAGGATGAAGGAAGTCGAAAAATTCTCAAATCAGCAATAACAACGAAAGACGGACTTCTTACATTCATAGCACTAGCACCCGTACATCTTGGTCTTATAATCTTGGTTGAAGAAGAAGTAGTTCTTCCAACGTAAGTAAAGTAACGGACATACGTAAATACAAGGAGAAGAATACAAGTCAACTCACCAGACCAGACCACGATATACAAAATACAAGTGAAGACGAAATTGTTGTTTGTTCCTCGGGTTTTGGTGTGCGTCTCAAGTCCTTTCAATGCTCAAGAAGTCTTCAGCATTCTCCAGTGGATGTTGTCTTGTTCCATTATTCCATGGTTTGGTTTACTTTCGTTGAAGCTCTATTCACTTACTGTATATCTTTGAGTTTGATAGTTTGTATCGCTGCATTACACATAGCATTGTAGTCAGTTGAGTGAGTAGAAGAAGTACTTGTAGTCCTCCAGAAGAGTAGTCGTCGTAGTACACATAGTTCTTCTCCGTGGTTTTTGGTGGTATGGTGGCTGCTGGCAGACAATATTAGAATTCCACGACTGAGAATTACATTACATTACTCTTCACACTTCGAGAAATCAATTTGGAATGCATTGTGTGTTGTCGTGTCGTTTCAAAAAGTGACTCTTGGTCTCCCTCCTATTTCGTTGACTGTCTTGTCTATCTAAATTTCCAAGAGTCGAGTGCTTTCTTCCACATTCAACAAACACTAACACCATTCCACAAGACACTGTGTCCTGTATATCTGAGTCCTAACTTTTAAACAACTTGCACATACACAGATATCTGTACACCACATAGTATTCCAAGTGGCACAACCAACATAACACAGCCACATAGACATACAGCAAAGCAACAGAAAAAGCAACACCACCGCTAACTCGAGTCATACTGGGCACTCATTCTGAGTGACATTTGCCTTTGTCGTCTTGTCGTGATTGGCATTTCAAATGCTATTTCAAAAAGTTTTTCACACCAGTCAATGATCAATATCTAATCAACCAAACCTACACATAGAGATAAATTGCTTCCATAGTATTTGTACTTGGACACTGCATACACCGTGTGTCTGTCTGCGTATCAAATCAGATCAAAAAACGGGATCCTTGTTGTGTAATCATATCGCAGCTCCATCAAATCAGGTTTGTCCTTATTTGTTTCTCATTTTACCCTTTTCTTCCATTCGTCTGTCTATAAGGCTTTGATTTTTCATGTGTATACATATAATGTGCAATGTGCTAGCAGAAGTAGTTGTATCAGTACTTTATTACTTGATTGAACTAGTAGTATCGAGTTATGGAATAATAAACTTTAAACTATGAACACTGAACACAGTCCTCTGTAGAAAAGTGGGGGCTGAAGCTGTGTGGGGAGAGAGAAAGAAAGATGCAGTTGTTTGGGAAGGATAATTATTAGTTTGGTGTTTTGTGGATGGCAAATAAATGTTTCTTTTACATCTTGTACTGCAGAGGATAATAAAATAATGGTAGGTCAGTAAGATAATATATGTAATGTTTAAAAGGGTTAAGATTTATGGAATTACACATTAAAAGTGCAAGACAGCAGTTAGCTAATGGCTAAGTAGTTATACTCTTACAACTTACTAGACTACTTACCATACAGTTCTTTTTCTTCCTTTACAATTTCGTAGTAGCAAATTAAAAAAATTATGGATTTATAATATTCTACCATTGGCTGACTCACCCTCACCGGGTCTTCATTTGTATTCTTTCTAGTGATTGAGATTGAATTGAGTTGAAAAATGACGACAGACAGTAGACGGACTGCAGACAGTCTGTCAAATCAAGTTGTGTCAGTTTTGTGTATGTGTGTTGTATGAATTCACTTAAGTTACAAGTTGCAGAGTTAAGTTGCAGATACGAGGGTTAAAAGAGAATTAAGCAATATAGATGTAGAAAGATACGGTGAGATAGAGATACCTGTAAACTGTTGTATGTAAGTACGCCTGTTCGTCTACATACAGTTGTAAAGTTGCATAGTGTGTTAGAGTATGAGTAGCACTAATATATACAGATAGAATGTGTATACATCTAAGTAGAAGTAGTGAAGTGAGTTCTGTAAAGGTATGTGTTGGGTTTGTTAGTTTGTTTGTTGGTAGATGAGAAACTGTGAAGTACACACAGAGAGAAATAGAGAGAGAGAGCCAAGATTAAGATATAGATTTTAAAAATGTATGCCGGCCTTGTCTCGTCTGCTGTGGTCGCTTAGAACAACTACTTTGCTGCAGTACTTGAAGTTATTCTTAAGTTAGGTTACTATCGTAAAGTGTTTTGTCTTGTTATGGCAAGTGCAGTGTTGTAAATGTTTAATGGGTAGCTTTGATTAGGAATCGTCAACAAACAGTGTGCCATTTTACAATGGAACAAGCACATTTTAAGCAGACAATACAATGTACATGATAAATACATAATTACTGTTGAATTACATTACAGATTGCATTCCAATTGCTCGTAAAACTAGAAAGCTGGTTTTCTTCCAATAACTCCAAAGTTGAACGTGAGAAAAAAAGTTGAAAAGTTGTGCAACGAGCGAACAGAAAATTTGTTTCTTAGAATCTTGGCCATTTCACGAGTGATTCATGCAGAAGCTAATTACAGGATATGGAATCGGAGACTCTCTTTGTGGTTTCTGTTGTATCTTCGTCTAAAAGTTACTCCTTTATGTCTGATGTGACTATTGAAACTTGAAATGGCCACAACTCTGACTCATCATCATCAGCTTCAACCTCAACATTTCCCTCATCAAATTCCAAGCCAAACGATTACTACACAACCAACACTCTCATCTCCCGGGCATTTGTGCAAAGACTGTAATATGCTGTTTGAGAGTAGTACGAGTCTCGAAGTACATTTAAGTTATCACAAGGAAAACCTTTTGACCAAGTGGGGCACATCCGAGAACATGGATAAATCCCACATCCAAAATCACAATACTCCAGCGTCTCCACACAGCAACCACCGTGTGCACGCGGATGTACCTACAACAAACAGTTCTCGACCTCCGTCTTCTTCAGAGCCATCCGAACAACACGGGCAACATCCACCGCATTACTTTCCAGTCGAGACCCACGGGCATTATTTAATTTCTCAGTATAATAACAATACCGGGGATCATCATTTAGAACCAGCTTTTCGGCCTGGAGCAGCTAATTTCGGACACCCACCTGTTGATACTCATGGTCATCTCTATGGCTCTCATAATAACATTCATCACTCTCCGTACCCGCCACTAGCTCCAGGACAAAATCAGCTCTTTTCTCCAAATTCCACTCAAAACTCAAATACCAATGGCACGCGCACACCTCAGCCACCACCACCAAATCCTAATGGTGGCCCAGAACCTCCAGTGTCCCGAGAATCAGCTGAAATTCTAGATCTAGACTCTCACAAAGTGCACATTTATCAGCAACAACAACAGCAGCTAGCTGAAAGAAATTTCTTTCATCGTCCTTATCTGTCACATTTATTGCCTCCTCAGCCGAGTAATGGTTGGCCACATGGACCACCTCCGGAACATCAGTTTGTCAATAACCACAGCCATAGCCCTGCTGCTGGATATACTGGCGAACATCAAAGTCTCCCTGGAGGCGCTTATCCTCCACCTTCGAATACTAATGGCCCAAGACCATCCATTCCACCTTATGATCTCGGCTCAAACGATTTACCGAATTTGGGCTATCCTCCAGAACCGCCAACTGCAATGGGATATCCGCCGCTACAACATCCAAATCAACATCATCTTACACAAAGCTCTGCACCCAATTTCGGATCTTCCATCCCTGGAGCTTTTCCGCCCGGCCCGCCACCAACAACAATTAACGGAGACAGCGAGTCAAATACACCCTCCGCTAGAAGAACGCCCCCAGAGGGTAGAGGAAACAAGTCAGCTGTAAAATCCAAAGGGTGGAAGGGGGGTGATGCCAAGCGTCCGAAAACCTATAATTGCACCGCTTGTAACAAATGGTTTACGAGCAGTGGCCATTTGAAACGACACTATGGAACCACCTTACATAAGGTTAGTGCGTATTTTCTTTATGCCCCTCCAGGCTAAAATACTTTTCCTTAGGAACTTTCCTGTCCAAACTGAAAAGTCTGAAAACCAAGGCATTACAGATACTAATATATTATCACTTTATCACTAGTCAAGTCAAATAGTAGAAGCCAAGGAAAAGAAGGGATATTGCGTTTGTCAAAGTCAGTCAGAATATAGACTTGACTTTTAGAACCATTAATGTTTTCCATGTGTGTGTCTGTGTGGATATTCTACATAGATATCCCTTGTACTTATGTTAGTACACTTCACTGAGCTCAGCCTCATGCAGATAGATAGAAAACAAGCATTTAAGTCTCATATAATCGTCGGCAGCATAATAAGAGTCATTATAGACATGGTAATGACTTTTTCAATGCGAGAGCTTGACTGGACAGCCTTCAACTGATTGAGCGTGTAACAGACACTGGATACTACACATAACAATATGACTTTTGTAAATACTATTTACGATTTCACTTAAGTTTCTAGTAGTTGGGGAACTTGGTTTATTTTCTTTACACAATACAAAGCAACGCAAAGAAAAATAAATGCATGACCATGCCGATTCATTCATTCAACCAGTCACATTTCGCAAACATAAAATCACTTAATATTCTCTCTTCTGTCTTTTAGTTCCTCGACTTGCTTTTCTTAGAACGTATTAAACTACCTACCTATGTCATACATACATAGAATACAAGTAAATGCAGTAGTAATTCTTTTACTCAAGACTTGTCCGTGTGCTAGTGTTGTTGTGTGGGTCATTCCATTTCTACGTACTTACACACGGATAATAGCTTTTTGTTTGTAACTGTTAGCATTACACTGAATTAGTACATGTATGTCTGTATGGACATTCTGTGTACATGTGTGTATGGAGTTGCCTTGTTATTGTAGGTATTCCAACGTACGTATTTACTAGTTGTATCTGTATAGTATAGTTACACATACACATGGTTTCATCATCACTATCTTCAATGTCCAGTTGAGAAAAACGAGATAGTCATACATACACATTGAGTATTGAGACTGCACAGTTTCTTTGTTATGCACAGCAATGCTAAAACGCTAAAAGATTCATTGTGAATATTTATATAGTAACTTCATACAAAGAGCAAATAGTAAGAGTGTGTTGGACTGTAGGAGTTATGGGGATGCTGGGATGCACTTATTATATGGTTCGGTCGGATGTTATTATTGCAAGTGAAAACAAGCGCCTATACGAATTTGTCTTTGTCTATGACATGGCTATCTGTATCTGCTACTCTATCATCAATGTAATATTGTTGAGAATACGTACACTTACATTTACAAGTTACGTGTATGTTATGCATGATCGTAAATGTTAAGGCAGACAAAGAAGATTCATCTCCTCATTCGTTCCTATTGTTGGCTATGCAAGATTTCGTTTTTGTGCGTTTGTTGTACGCTGCAATGCATTGAGTTGTGCAATAGTATTCTAGTAGTATTGCTTTCTTGACTTATTGTTGGCCGTAAAGTTGTGGACGAGCATGTTCGAGATTTTTATGATGTGATGGTAAAATGTGTATGTGTCTATGACCAATCATACTGCATACGGTTTTCAAGCCAAGAATTAGCTATTCTTTATTTCATAAGAATAAGTATAATATGAAGCTCTGGACTACTATAGTAATTGTTAATAGCACGAATTTGTACACGTATACATAAGAGTATTGTGGTACTTTATCACTGTGCTAAAGGGGAAAGTGTAAATTCGTATGTCATAAACAGAGGAATAATAGAGTTACAGTTTAGTGGATCGTGTGAATTTTTAGCATTTTGCTTAGGAGTATAGGTATTGTAAAATTATAATAATATAGAATCTTTTGCCTTGTTGTTCTTCTAAAGACTGTTTCAAGTAGGTACATGGAAACATTAAAATATCTGTGAATGAAGTTTCACAGACAATTGTTGTGTAGGGATTTGTAACAATAAATTGATAAAGTGGGGAGGTCTATCAACCTGTAGGAGGAATTAGGGCAGTTGAAAAGAGTAGGCTGATTGAATTTCTTTTTTGATTGTCAATACAGAATTCCATTAAGCAAAAGGGCGGTGTTATTGAGG
>JAQFYB010006662.1:0-11870 GCA_034694085.1 Pogonognathellus longicornis
TTTTTAAATTTTGTGGAGAAACGGGCAGCTTGTGATTTAAATCCAGGACACGGGTTGATTTTGATGGCATGGGCGTTTATCGAAACTCACCTCAGACCAAGTCTTGAAGCTGTAAGATCCCCAGACCCTCACATAGTTCATACGGACGAGACTATTGAAAGTTTCAAGATCATGGAAAAGTACTGTGATGCGGCTGAAAAACATCTTAATTGTATACGACCTGGTATATGGATTGACAAAGGTGAGTAAATCAATATACGGAAAGAGTGTCCACATTACCTACTTATAATAGACAAATAATTATATTAATAACTCAACTGTTGTTTTTGACAGGAATTACATTGATTCACAAATTTTTTGCCAATTTTACGTTGACATGTCGAAACTTTCAGCAAAAAGAGATAGTTCGAAAGGAGTTCATTCAACAGTTACTAGCATGTCTAAAAACACTTAAGGAAGCTTTGCAGATTATGACAGTTTATGATGGATTCAACAGCAGCAAGGAAGTGATGCTTCTTACACAGGAAGGAACCGGAGCACTGTCTCACCTTAAACAGTACGTTGAAAAACTCATGATTCAAGACCAAGAAGAAAATTGTGCTGCGCTTATGGCTCGACTTCCTATTTAATTTTGTCAGTAGGCAATTTTGCAGTGTTGGGTTAAGTAATGGATTCATTATACTGAATTATATACTGAAAAATTGTTTTTTCGTCATTTTCATTATTATTATTGTTATAAATATAATTATTTAGATTTTTTCAATTTCGGTTGTTTCTTATTTATTTCTTCTGTCGTGCTTGTACTGTTAATTATTTGTTGGACATGTACTACAATATGTTTAGTCTATGCTGGACAAAATTAGATTAAAGGGTCTGATAGGTTAAAATTAATGTTTGACAATTTACTAATTTATTAAGGTCATTCGCTAAAGATTCCTTACTTTTACATTCCGTTTGAATATAAATCTATCAAGTACTTTCTATCACTGACTCAGAAAAGTACCTACTCAGAGTAGAATGGATTCTGTTTAGGTGAGATAGATAGACAATGAAATGCGCCAAGAAAAAGTACTGAAACTAATAGAGAAAAAGTTGCAGCAAATATTTATTTCAATTTCTACTAAAAGGTATGTATTTATTATGAATTTTATCATTAGGTCTTCCGCAATATTCAATATTTAGGTACAGATAAAATACAATTCACACAAATCACAAAAAATAATTTTTCAACGAAGGAACTATACAATTCAGAGTAAAGAGTACTAACAAAAAAATCAGCCGAAAACTATCTCAATTATAAATCAACTCAAGGTATTTACTAAATGAAACAATCGGGTATATTTTCTCAAATTAGTCAATATAGTCAATTTTACAATACAGAAACACAAATCTGTGTGTTTTTATACACTATTAATCTGCAAAACGTATATAAACTGTAAACAAAGAATTTTCAGGATTAAACTGTTACCGATACAAATCGTTTTTGTTAAAAAAACAGCCAAACTATTATCATTCCACAAAATATGGATACAGACATAAAACTATGGACATGTACACTACACACAAGCTATAAAGTGTCTACCGTACCAATAAATAACAGTTCTTTGAGTATTTGAGAACTTATATAAATGAAATAGGAAAACATATTGAACTTAATGTAATATGCAAAAATTAGCGTTCCTTTTAATTTGCTTTTGTCGAGTAATTATACTAATAGGTACTTTATAAATAATCAAGACATAGAGTTGATATATGGAAGCAAGCAAAGTAAACGCACAACAGTCATTCGTAGGGTCAAAGTATTACAGTAGGTACCAAAAAATAGTTAACAAATTTTTGTGTCATGCGGATTCTTCTCCAAAAGGTTTTCAAAAATGCAACATGAACCAAATGAGATGACATAGTTTAAAAAAGAAAAATTGATTAATTCGTAATGTACTTTAACTAATATACAATAATATTATTATATACACTTAAAGAACTTAAAATGTTTATAAAATCCATGTCCCTTTGCCACTGTATGTGCTATTTATAGCTCTACATGTTTGTATACCCTATGGGTACTTCTAGTAAATGCTAAATGGTAATCAAAAAATACCTGCATGAAATTCATTCGCTTTCAATGTACTGTACGTGGTTAGAAAGACGAGGTAAAAAATCCTTATACTTAAATGTGAAATATCGTTCAGAATTGAAAAAAATAATATCGAAATGCAAACAAGAAGGTATAATTAATAAATAAAAATATACAATAGATATATTATGTCGCTATACATGGAGTAGAGTTGTACATTGGTTGGTTCTCTATACAAATTCTCTACAAGTACGTAATTAATGATAGTTATTACACAGAGTATATTTTTATATGAAAAAAAATATTTGCAAACCAGTTTACAAATATAAAAACTGCCTATTACAGAAAGAAAATTATATCGGTAGAATTAACCGAGAGAATAACAAAATACTATAGGTATTCATTGTTGAGGAAAGATATATTTCCTGTTTCGAGAATTCCATAATCAATAATGTTGTATGAACTGTTTATAGAATGTGTGAGGTGCGCACATTTTAAGTATAAATACACCTTAAAAATGATCTGAAAATTTCAGCAATTATTATTAAAGTGTTCTTGATGTATTCGCAGATGTATGGTATGGTAAATTAAATGGTAGGGTACTTTCCTGAAACTGCATGGAAATCAGTAAACTAACTGTAATGAATTTTTACATGGATCCGGTTCAGGGTGGCCGTGTCAAACTAATCCCATAATGTATCCCACCTATGTCTATAAAAATTAATTGTCAGAATACCTTAATTTAATTGTACTTGTGTATTTAATGCACTCGTCTAGAACATCTAAGCATCCACGTTGTTACTTTAGTATTTGTATTTGATGTCTGTCCGTATTTTAGTCTTCAAGATTTCTTGTTCTTTATCTCATCTCATTGTTCAAATATGTTAAGAATAATATTTCTTCGTTAAACACTGTTTAGAAAAGGAAAAGTTTACCTTAAACAAAAAAGAAAAGTGGTGTACGTAGACTAAGGAAATTAATTTTAATAAACTGGGTATTGAATTTATAGGATGCTGCCATGCTTTGTTCAATCGAGGTAGGCGTGATACATATAGATTTCATTTGTTCGGCAAAATTGTGGTTGCACATTTATAAAAAATAAGAAGGTTCAAAAACGAAATTAAATTTCTGTAAAATTATAAAATCTCTTAATAACCAAACCATTACCATAAAGGATTGTGTTTAAGAGTTCTTTAAGCTGGGTGTTTGTATTATTATGTTTGTTAATGTAATATTTTATGATTTATAAAATGTATTTGTGTTTTCGTCTCGTGTTCGTACATTACCTACCTATTATACAATACATAATAAGAGTCATTCATTCGTTATGTAGATGTAGGTTAAATCAACTTAGCAATTAATTAATTCTACGATTCGATGTAAAATGTTTGTGTAATTGATAATTAAATTAACTGTATTAGTACCTTTAAATAAATACGTATCATCATCGATGTTTGTAGAAAGATGACAAACATATAAGTAATAAAAACTCATAGATAAATATTATTGTGTATACATACAATTCATTTTTTGGACCCTAGTAAATGCATGGGTTCAAATATAAATGTTTTATAGATATTATATAGAGTACTATTGTTAATATTATAGTTACTTAACATTAATTATAAATTAATCGTATTGTTAATTAAGTTCTCTATGTCACTACACGATATGTAGCGAAATCGAACTGTAGAAACTGTATTTAAGTGTAATAATTGTGTTTTTCGTCAAGTTAATAATAATCAGTGTATTTATGTGTTATATGATACGAGTATGATATCGATAAAGTCGTTCTTATGTGTCAGAACCGTTTAAGTAAAAAATCATTGTTGAATTATATTATTATGGAATTTCGGCGTTTTATTTTCATAGTACATCCGTATTGCAATCAAAATGGCTTAGGCAATTCATCTGCACATTGATTTAGTTATTCTCCATTTCATATTCAAGTCTGTTTCAAATCATATCAAACAAAATAATTTATTTTCACTATTTCTCACATTTTAACATTTCATGTGCTTGAAATCTAACAAAGGTATATGGACATTTAAAGCTCATAAAACAGACTCAGCACTATTTTTTACGTTTAGCTAACACTAAATACAGCACAAATACAATTGCATGTGGAATCAATTTTGTTTATGAATCTGCATGTCTAAAGGTTTATCCAATTGTAATTAGCATTAATTAACAAAATCTGTGCATATTATAATCATATACAAAGGAAAGGGCAAAAAATGCATATATTTTGCTATATACCAAAAATCCTATAATAATGAAAAACTATCGTCTATGAAATATATTTACATGAACTGAAAGACCAAACCCCTTTTCTGTTTTTTAAATGCAGTTTAAAGGTTTCAAATTGCTATAATTGTTTTATTTTACAAACAATTAAATTAATTTTTTGCAAAAATAATCATTTTGCGTAATTTTGCATGGTATCCTTACGATGACTTAACGTGGCGTGGTGAACATAGTGAACAATCTACCTTGTAAAAGGACCACACACATTCTTGAACACCTCACCAACAAAGATATTAATGCATGGTTTCCCTTTGTGTGGTTAATTTTAAAATTGAGCTTCGTTCAAAATCAGACTTACAACTTACACAAGTTAAAAGTATTTCATAGCAAGGCGACAATCGTAGCGGGTCGGGGCTGACTGTCGGACGAAAAGGTAATAAAATAGTAATTACAATTACGGAAGTAGTTAAATTAACGATTCCAAGATTTTCAATTGCAACAACCTCATTTCAATCTGAAATCAAAGGTAAAGTATTCATCAACAACTTAATAATAATGTTTTTATCGTGTTTTTCTGTTTTTTACACTTTTGACTTTACATTCAACATTACAGTCAACAGTACAGTACCTACGGATTTGAAACTATGATGTATGAACGTGTTTTATTTATTTTCAGGAATGTGAGGTTATTGGCTTGGCTTCAGATTTATCGGGATTCGGGATACTTCACTGTTGACTGTTTTAGATGAGACGATGAGAGAATGTATTCTCATCCAAATGTTTACAGCAAAATGATGTCATCCGTTGGAACAGATGCAGCCCCTTTTAAAGGTAAATATAATTAATACAATGCATTGTTTTGAAATAACTACCGTATATATGCCATGAAACTGCATGAACAAAGTTTGTAATGATTGTGAAACTTTACAGGACCATTACCACGAGGACCATGTGTAATGTGCCAAAAAGTAACATGCAATAAGTGCACAAGATGTCAACATGTCTATTATTGTAGCAAAAAGCACCAAGATCAACACCGGGTTGTGCATAAGTCCCAATGTCACCCAAACTTCGGTCCAGCAAAACAGTCTTTGGATGCAATTCCTAATAAAAGAACGAGAACAACTTCATCTGGATCTGGGACTAACACACCAAAGGGCATTGTAACGTTAGCTGGAAAACCACTTGCTTTTGAAGACCAATATATTGTAGCTACAAGAGTTATTGAAGCTGGCAAAGTTATTTTCAATGAGTTCCCTATTTTTGTTGCACCTAATTACGTCAAACATATTGCAACTGAAACTGGTGCCCAGAAGAATGTCAAAAGTTATTGCCTAGGGTGCATGTTGGACTTTAAAGGAACCAAGGACGATCATGGGTTTGGACTTTCGTTTACCATGTGCAATATGTGCAAACTTCCACTGTGTAAATTTTGCTACAATAAAAAGGAAACCGATAAACATAGCCAATATGAATGTGAGGCTATCTTGGATGCAACGAAGGTAATCGACACAATTGAAACACTAATACAAAAGAATACAAATACAACTAGTGTTACAGAAAATAAAAATATTGTATGTGTAATGTATATTCTAGAAACGCGGAGACGTTTTGAATCTGAAAAACAAACGTCCGTATCAAAATGAAGATCTGATTAAGGATTTATCAATACTTCGAGCACTTCTATTACAAAAAACAAGTCCTTCAAAATGGGACTCTTTCATTAACTTAAGGACAAATGTCAGATTCAAACAGAGTGTTAAAACGCCGATAGACAAAGTCGAGGCATGGATTGGAGCCTATACTCCGATTTCTGAAAACTATGTGCAAGTCATAAATCAGCATGGTGAAAACTGTTCAATGTTTCGTCTCAAGGATGTTAAGCGTATTATGGCTTTATTCAGCGAAAATTCTCCAATCAACCCGAGGTTTATTTTAATTTATTGCAGTACCTTTTTTTCCTAATTGTTTAGTTGCGATTCTTATGTAGTTTTTTATTGCTACCACCTATAGGATTCGAGTCATATACGAATTAAAGTCTTGGATGCCGCAAAGTTGCACACCAAATGCTGCCATGCATACTGTCAGTGTGAAAGAGACGTATCTCCATGAAATTTCTGTGAAATCCGTCGATGAGATAAATCCGGGGGATAAAATCAGTTTCAATTACATAAACAATTACGAAGGAGGATTATTAAAAGCTGCAGTAAATATATTTTCTGAAACAGCACTAATATGCCAGTGCCATTGTTGCAAGTACAACAAAAAAGATTTGAATGTTGCTGTCGGGTGTGATGTTAAGGACTGCAGAGGATATTTGTCTCCAAAAGTTGAACAACTTGATCCATCAAAAAGCTTAGATTTGCATGGAATAGGTCAAACGTGGCTATGCAACATTTGTGAGAAAAGAAGAAAGTTCAGCTCTGTAAAGGCACATGTCACAAAAATAGTCGATGATATGTCAGAGGAAATTGAGAAGTTTGCAAAAAGTAACTCAATAACTCTTGGCGGAGAACTAAAAGACAAGTTGGAGAGAAGATTGCATGAACACCACTGGCTGAGAGTTAAAGCGAATATGATGGTTCTGGAGCGGATCAATGCTAAAATCGGTTATGGCTGTGAGATGTTGAGATATTCAGTGATCAAAAATAAACCAGTGTCTCAATCGAAATTCAATGGAATGATAGAAACTAAGATACAGATTTTTGTCGGGCATGGTGGAAAAATGGGATATCTAAAGCTAATATCCGACCAACGTGGTTTTTTGTCAGAAATCGCGGGTAAAAATTACACAATAATTTACACACCTTAATTATCTGATGTTGTAATGCTCATAATTCTATTATTCTTTCTTAATCAGTCAATGTATTTCTATTAAATATTGTTTCTTTATCTGCAGGGGTGCATTTGTTTGACGCGTTCTATGTGTACTTTATTGATTTCATTGAAAAGTACAAGGAACAATTGATTAAAAATTCTAAGATTCCCAACTGCACACAAATGACAACTAATGATCACAAACGACTTTTAGCAGATTTAAAGGAAATGATAAATACAATTCGGGATGCTCATTTAAGTTTGTCAATGTCAGAAAATCCGAAGTATCAAGCTTATGCTAAAATAGCAAAAGAAACTTTGGAAGCATTAAGAAAAGTGTATGAAAACTCATTGAAGTCTCCAAGAAAACTTGAAAATTATTTACACGAATTTCTCATGGTGTATGCAAGACTCGATTCGAAATTCATTTCTGCTATGTTATCGGTTTCAAGAAAAAAACCAAGAAACAATTCAATGCTCGATGATTGCAATGATGTTACATTAAAATTTTCGGATTTGCGATTTGGAGACGAAGATGAATCTAATAATTTTAGTAAAAATGGCGGAGAATTTTATGAAGATATAAGTTCGGATTCGGATGAGACCTACGACAGCCAAACGTATGATTATCAAAATAATTCGTATGACTTCGATCACTACATGAATGGCGGGTATTATCATGAGGAAAGATTCGCACGCCAGTTTCATGGTCAAGATGGTCCAGAATGCTGCATGCAATGATTTCACTAATGACTAAGGTGCGAATTAATTATTTACTAATAATGTGGTCATTTCAATTCATTCTTTAATTGTAGTCGAAACTATTACAAAACATATAAATAATTTAATTGTTAACCGAAGCTATTACAAAACACATAATTTAATTCTTGGTTGAAACTATTACGGAACATAAATTATCTAATTGTTAGTTTCCATATTTTTTTCTTGAAATAATATGGAATATGGAATATTTCCCTTTTTCACTGTCAATTTTCTCTGTAAAACAATATGCCATTTCTGCTGCTTCATTTTCATTATCCTAAATAAAATGATTTTACTGTGAAACTTAGTACGGGAATTACTTATTCTGAAAAATTATTATGCTCCACCTTATAAATATAGTAGTTGTTAAGACTTAGGAACAGTAACACCATAATAATAAGAAATTTTTATTAGCTCAAAACTTCAATTCTCTTTTACATTACATACTTAATACTTACCATATAAAATTAAGAGTTTCAGTAAAATTCATACAAAATCTGTGGAAATAAATCCGTCAGGAGTTTCATTTCTTTCATTCTTAAAATTTGTTTCATTAGCATAATCATAGTATACTATTTCATCCACAGCTCCACTTTCATGTTTATTTAATAATTTTTCATATCTCATCAACACTAAGGAAGTAAATCTTCCCCAGTTTGTGCACTCTGATATTGTAGCTTTGACTCGACTAGCCTCTTCAGTCTCAATCAAATTGAAGTTCAAGTCTTCCAGGAAGTATTCCAATGTGAAATTACCATCTAGTTTTAATTTCCTAAATGTTTCGTAAATTGCATAGAAAAGAGGCTCAGGTCCAAAAGAAGTAAAACTTAGAGCGTTTCCATGTAATGCAGATATTCCACTTGAAATTGATGCATCTTCGCAAAATCCTCCTTGTCTGCATTGGAACGGTCGAAAATTCCAATCGCATGAAAGCAAGTGTAAGTGTTCAGGGAAAAAGTGGAAATAAACATTCAGTATATCCTGCAAAAGAAAAGTGGAATAAAAAGATATTTACGTAAAGACAACAGTCATTTACTTACATTTACTGTTTGTAAAATGCGCATTACGATTGCACTTTTTGTGCTGTAAGGTTCCATGCGAATTTATGTGAAACTGCATTGTATTTTTTATAAAGCCGAAATTTCATGACCGTTTAGTGCAGAAGTGCACTTACTCTAATTGAAAATACCTATACACAGTACACAGCTGAATAGCAGTTCAACATTAATTTCAATTTTGAATAGAAGACAAAAAATTCCAAAATAGTTCAACAAAGAGTCACAATAGTAGACATTTTCCTTTATCCCCACATTTTTATCCATTTTTTGCAACAAACAGACTAGCCTAAATTGTACACAAAGAGCATAAACAACTCATTCAGTCAGTTCCAATCCAACCCTTACAAATTCTAGAGAAATACAGAATGTACTGATGCAAGTAATAAAATCGTTTTGTTGGTATTTTATGTATTGCTTCCATAATTGCTCTTTTAAGTAAAGTAGCTATATGATAAAGTATTTTGTCATTTCATATTCAATATGCATTAAAGTCTGAAAAATACCGAAAAATACATTTTTCTGTTTAGGTAGTTAGGTACCTATAATATTATACTGTGTAAAATGTCTATATTCACTTTTTGAATGAAATGAATAGGTACCTGATCTGCTAATTTGATTTTGTGCTGAAACATTGTTGTGACCATTCGGATTTTGTGAGTCCATAAGGAGTTTCTCATTTTTGTAAGATTCATCAACATGATTCCAGCATTCAGTCCGGAAGAACCATAATAGGGAACTTCATTTTGCTTCGAGCCATAATGAAATAAACATGGAGCCATTGCAGCAATAGGACTATTTTCATTAGAACCACTCATCCCATTTGAAAATTTTTTGAATTCAGACCAAAGATTTTGAATACTCTGCAAAAATATTATGTCTGTGTCTAAATAAATAATCGAGTCATATCCTGGGAGAAGCTCGGCTAAAAATAATCGAAGGGTTGCACAAGGGCGAAATAATTTCCTCATCCATTGTGAACCTGCAAAACAAATTTCTCATTCATCACTCCGTTCGGTCTATTCTATGCCCGAAAAGAACAATACAGCAAGGCCATACCTAGGGTTATTTCGGAGGGGCACCAATTGAATAAAAATAAATAAATGACAATTATGCGAACAAAATTAAGCTCATTTTGGACAAAATCAACCTAAACTTATATATTAAATAAATTTAGATATTTTCGGTAAAATAACCTCTTTTTTGGGATTACAGGGAGGTGAAATCCCAAAAATGTGCCCTAGTGCCCTGCCGCTGGGTACAGCCTTGGACGAAATAACATTATTATTTGGTGTCAATTATATCTACTTCACTCTAGTGTCAACTATATTTTCAAGGATAATTTTTACCTGTGGGATATTTTACATGTACATAAGAAAATTTAATTCTTTTTCTAAAATCCTCGGCCCATTTTTCATCCTTGTCGATTCTATTTATAACGCTCATGTAGTGCCCTTTGGTATCGGAGAGGACGATAACATTTATACATTCCGAGTCATTAACTAAAGAATTCAGTTTGGTCTGCAGAGCTATAGATTTCAACATTACAACAGTTTGATTGATCTGTCTGCTAAAATCCTTGGCTGCGATATCTTGACTGTTGGCATTGGCTTTCGACTTGAGCGATTCGTGAGAATCTTGGCACAAAATTATTGCAATATTCATTGCACACTTGTAACGACCACCATCTCTCGAATTCCCCAAATTCGGTTTCGGTATTACTCCCGTAGGATATTTGAGGATCGATCTACTACTAGAATCGTACTGTGATTTTTGTGTGTTTATCACATTAGTATTTGTTCCCAGTTCGTATCGGGAATATTGAAGTATATACAAACAAGAAACTACGAAACCTCCTGCCATCACCACTCGTCGTTTGTTCCACTTTGTTTTCATTGTTGTAATACTTTCTTCTTGGCAATCTTTCATGAGATTTTTTTACAACATGCACTTAAGTATGACGATATTATATCACGATTACGTTGACATCACTTATATATTATATCACACATACTCCATACAAATACAACTACTCCCACCACCATAAAACGATAAGTACCCACAGTACCTATACTATTACATACGTATATACTACACAGATTGATAGTTTTTTCAACGTATGACACTTTATAAAGATTTATACTGCACAAAATCCAAGATGGTCTACATTTGCTGATGGCAATGCATCCTCCACAAAATACGCAAACCCACACTCGCCAGAAATGTTAACTGGATGCGGAGATTTTGCCAGGATTTCTACACCAAAACTATCGCCATACAGTTTCTAGTATAGTCTAGTTACTTTACCGGTTCTTGTCTTGTAGTCTTGTAGTGTACCTATACCACCAATGTTTGCACTGCTAAGATTTTTCAGTTCATTAAATGAGTCAAGTCACAGAATCCATGCAGGTAGAAGTTAAACTCATCCCATCCATTAAAAAATAAACTTATGCAGTGAGTTCCGTTATATGCAAACTCACAACTAAGCTTTTCTAACTAAAGTGCAAAAGTTAGATCCGCATGCAATGTACCTACACTGACCAATTATCCTAGAAATAGACTCATGTATATTAGTTCAGTCGTTTTTCCTCCTCGTGAACTCATAAGTAATTAAAACAAATTGTAAGATCAGGATGCATACATACGACTATGTATTATGCATACAGTTGTATATAGCTGTGGCCAAGCCAAACTCTCAAATCCAAAAAACGGTTTCATTGTTTTTCAGTATAGGAATATTATGTGTTGAGTTACAGTATACGAGTGTTGGTTTATCTATCTCTACCATAAGATTGTTAATAAGATACAGTAAGGCATATACAAAATCTTTAGTAACTTTACTTTGTAGCTTACTTTGTATTCTGCTGGGCATAACATGACACAACTTATTAGCATTGCGATTATTTCATTATTAC